>BLKR01003952.1:0-125333 GCA_011170035.1 Teleogryllus occipitalis
TTCCGTGACAGGCCTACTGTGCACGATCTCTCTTCCGCCTGCTGCCGTCGCCATCACCGCTGTCTCCCCCTCCCGAAGCTCCGACCGCGACTTTTTTTTATCAGAGAGGAATGCACCTTTCACGTCGCGAGGGACAGGAATCCGAAATGCGGAGGCGAGACCGACCTAGTCGCTTCGCCGCTCTGGTACTCCCACTCGCGCGCCATCTTTTATGCTTAATGCATGGATGATGACATGGTACTCTGAGGCAACGGGCAAACGACCAGGATTTTCCTGAAATCTAATTTCTCCTCCTTTGATTTTTGAGTTTTAAGGTTATGAAAATTGAACTTCTCATTTCTTCCACGTATCTAAACTTATCTAATGATTTGAGTATCAATCCTCAAACAATTGAACCTTTTACGTTGGCTCAGGTATTGATATTTTCACGCGAATCGTTTGCTTACCCAATACGGCATAATTTCCTTTGCCAACAAACCTTTCAAATACAAGGCAATCAGATCTCGAATATTGATTGTGTGTAGAAAGCAATTGAGTAAACGAAGATAACTCGAATCTTTCATGGTGTGCTATTTCAGAGAAGAAATAAACTTTTTTATCGGATATATTAGAGAGTAAAGTACGCATTCCAATCAACTTGGTTACGCAGTGGATTTATTTTCTTTTTATTATAATTATATTTAAGTTTATCAGAAATAATAATTGTATGATTCAAACACAAAACGCATTTCCATTTCTTTTCCAATTTTAATGTATCTTTTTTTTATTATTTTAAAAAAGTAACCATTTCATAATTGCTGTCAATAATTTGAAACGGTATTTAAACTCCGCAGATTTGATTAATTTGTTCTTCAATTTTAGAATAAGAATGAGAAATCCTCTGTGAGTACTGGCCTTCATGGAGAGGATTGTTGACACTTGTTAATTTATATTTACGCGTTTTTAATACATATTAATACTTTATACAGGAATTCTAATAATGACAACCAGATTTAAGAAATCAAGTATTTTATCATTTACCCCAATGTATGCAATTTATTGTAATTTTATACCATTCATTATCTGTTTTCTTAAAAATATTCGACACCATTTCCTTTTCGTTATTTTCGTATATTTATAAAATATAATGATCAACCGAGGGGTTTGCACATCACAAGGGTATTGAAGAGGAAAGGACGCATTGTAGAGCAGTCTCCTTAATCGTGATTGCAAGCCGTAGAATTGAATAGAGTCTAATATAAAAACATGAAATATAAATGGAAGAATGGACAAGCATTTAGGACTATTGTGGAACACGAAATCTTTATCATTCAAATCGGCGGTATGCACTTTCATCGACAAAACAGGGCGACTTATAGAACTAAACAGATAGGACTAAACAGACAAAACTATAACATACGAAACTATAGGATTAAACAGAAATTTTATATTGATATTCTTTATTTTATATTTAATCTTATTTGAACATAAGCAGGTGGAGCTGCAGTAGGTGTGGTGTATAGTACAAAGGAAAAAACTGTAGCGCCACACATCGAAATCATCTTGTGCGATACTTGCTTTAACATCACAATTGACGGAACATGCCCTCAATGCGAAGTCCATAAACTAGAGGTTACCAAACTCTTACTTGCATCGAATCCTTTTAAAAAAAGATTTGCTTCATCAAAATCATTGAGATACTATTTCTATAATATACAGTGTACATCATCGTAGCACTAATAACTGCTCATAAACGACTTGATATCAATTACATAGGCAAATAATATGAACAAAAATTTAGAAAAAAAAATTCTTATATTAAAATTTTATTATTTTTGTACTATTAAAATGGTATTTTTTAGAAATATAAACAAGTATAATGAGATGCTCTGAACCTTTATATAAGAAACCAATTAATAACTTAATTTTTATTTTATGTAATCAATAGGATCTTAATTTCATTGATCATTTGTCGGTGCATATTCGGCTATCGACGTTTTTGCTTGGGAGGTGGCGGTGGTCTTCCCCCGCTGGATGTACAGATCCGGCGCCGACCCACCGTCGGCTAACGAGGTTTTCCCCAAACAGGTATCTCCCAACCCAGCCATGACAAGCTCTAAGTCTACGGCTGGTCTTCCGGTATTTGTGGTGGTGTAGTGCTTGTGAATGTGTGTAAGTGGTGAGAATATGACAAGGAAGAGGAAGGAAAGATCGCGCGCGGTCGGTGGCTAGTTTGTTAGGATACTGCTCCGGCATGGACCTGGTATTGATCGGAGAAACCACGGAAAACTACCGATCAGAGCAGCCGGCCGCGAGAAGTCTCCTCCAGACAGCGACTGAATTCGACCTAGCTGACAAGCCAGTGTCGAAAATCCTGCCGCCGTCGGGACTCGAAACCAGGACCTCCCGATCAGAGGCGCTGCAGTGTCATCACTGAGCCACCGCTCCCGATCCCATTGGGAAACACTGCCCCGCCCCTCGAGCGGGCTGGGGCTGCACGTCCACGCCGCCATCATAGAAGGATCAGCGGCCGCGTGGCCGCTCGCGTGGGGCGCGCTCCGCTTGCCACTCGCGCCGAGGGCGAGGTCGCCGAGTGCCCTCCGCCCGCTCTCCACTGAAGGGCGCCCGAGGACCGCCCGGCGGCTCCGGCACGCGCACGCACTCGCCGAGGGCTCACGCACGCGCGGAGCGACACCACTCGCCCCCGACAGAACGGTGCTTTGCGCGTGAACCGTTGGGGGAAGAAGTTGAACGGTTGAAGATTTTGCAAGGCAGTTTACTTCAATGTAGATGCCATGTTGTAGGAATATATTGAATAAGTATATCACTTATATTTCCTTGTATTAAGATCAAGCTATCCTCCTTTTGTTTTTCAATAGGCAATCTTAAAAGTGCAGGAGGAAATGTAGATGCCATTTGTATATATTGAATACGTTTTATATCACTTATATTTCCTTGAGATATTAAGATCAACCTCGTCCTTATTTGGTTTTTCAATAATAAAACTTTACAATTGACGGTGCGTTGCTCGTGGAACCTTGTCCTTCTTTTGTTTTTCAATAAGCAGTCCACTCCTAAAAGTATTCAACGATCACACCTTTGCGATGAACCGTTAAGAAGTTTTGAAATTTTTTTACTTCAATGTAGATGCCATGTTGTAGGAATATATTGAATACATTTCATATCACTTATATTTCCTTGAGATATTAAGATCAAGCTTATCCTCCTTTTGTTTTTCAATAGGCAATATACTTAAAAGTGCAGGAGGAAATGTAGATGCCATGTTGTAGGAATATATTGAATACATTTCATATCACTTATATTTCCTTGAGATATTAAGATCAAGCTTATCCTCCTTTTGTTTTTCAATAGTGAAACTATACAATTGACGGTGCGTTGTGCGTGGACTGTTGTTGGAACAAGTTCTGCCGCGGTTATAAATATTTACGCGACTAGTGCTGAAAGTGAATCTTGGGGGCACGAATGAGATGTTGACGGACGAGATACACCAGACGACGATACGCCAGAGTTCGATGTGAGTACGCCAAACACACTGACGTACATTTTGCGAATTGCGTTCGAGCATACTCACGAGTTGCGTACACTTTACGGATTCGTGGAAACTTACAAGAATGTTCTCTTGGGATCGTTCTCGATATGTGAGGCGGCAGCCATGTTGATTCATGGCGCCTCAGTGTTTTGTTTTCTTTGCAGTAGCCTGCTATTTTATACGGCCGTGACTTCTTTGCGGAACGCATATGGCAAAGTCGACTTTGCGATATATCGCAAAGTATCCCTTTCCAATCAATAAACAGTAAAAGCAAAGCATGCATGAGCAGCATGCACGAGTGCTGAAAATATGTTTCCGCATACCTCGGAGGCGGAGGGCGAGTGGTTAGCTTACTGGTCTTACTGGGGGGTTTAACTCCAGAGCGTATGTTCTGCATAGGTTGAGTTACGTGAATTTTCGAAGGGCGGAAAATTAAGTGGCCTCGTCATACTTGCGTCATGTTAAAGAACCCTGGTTAAATGCACGGTAGAATTAAATACTCCGACAACTTCCGTTAGCTTCCATATTCGCTAGTTGGGAACGTCGTACGTATTGGATAAAATAATATTTCTGAGACTGTTGCTGGGGCGCTTCCGGACGGCGAATTAGACGAGTCAAAATTTACTTGCAGTGCTGTGAGCACCCTGCCAACTAGAAATTTCCAAGCAAGTTCGCCCACGTCAGGAGTGGTTCACTGAGTGAAACTCCAAGGACTTGGGCGTTATAAACAAAACAAATTTTTGAAGAACAACCTTGGATCAATTTCTGAGAAGATTTTGAAAATGCAATGAGAGTTCTGTCAAGTAGGCTCCTAAAAGAAACACAGTCTAATTGAATTAGTATGTTTTGGAGTCGACACATATTATTAGTCTAATATTTATTTTGGAAATGAAATTTGGCTGCTTTTAGAAGCTTCTTTGCTCACAGACGGAATAGAGAGAAATCAGACTGTCAGACTGATGGTCAGACACCCAGACAGGGTAGTAGGTAAGTATACAGAGGGCAGTTGAAAGAATGGAAACACATACGGATGCACAGACATACACACATGACTGTTTTCTCTTAACGCCCTTCATAACCTAGGATCTCAAATAAAAAATGATCTGTAGATAGTATTCCACCTCTTCTCACTTCTTGAACATATTCTTGTTCTATCTCACCCCCAAACGAAATGCCAATCGGCGAATAAGAATCTTGTGTTTCTTGAAAATATTAAGTAATTCTACTTAATGATTTGACATTAAATGTTATTTTGTGATCATACTTTTTTCATGCTGCTCATCAACAGCAGTATATTTTTGTATCGGTGTGTGTCTCGTCACTTTCTTCTAATTAATGTCATCATCAAACAATCTATTTCGATGAAAAATCAGAGCATCTTTCTACGCCTGGCTTGTAACTACTCAACCCCTAATAGTTTCAAAGAAGGCATCAATAATTAATATTTTGTAATAATTCCTTTTATAATAAAAAGAGACCTTAATTTGCATACTACTGCAGGAAATAAATGTATTTGAAAATAAATAAAACTTTATGTAATATAGTAATGACCAAGGAAGTAAAATACAAGAATAACACTAGACCGTGGAGTAATAAAACATATTTACTTTTTATGTACACTGGAGTATTTATGCATGGATTAAATAGTCGAAAGGATAATCTGGAATGGGAAAAAGGATTCATCAGATACCTCTAATCCCTGTATATTTGGTTTTATTTGAAATTCCTTTTATATCTGGATTTGAAGTCGCAAATTAGATCGGCACCGAATCTAAACATCCAGCGGGACACGAACACAGGAGCCTCCCGGAATAAAATATTCACTACATTAATGGGACTAATGATCGCAGCCCTTGACGTGCCCCGAAACATCAATCAATCTGGATTTGAACTTCTTAAAACATATTGTCCATTCATATACTAGTTTCGACACTTTATGAAACTGAGAACTTGTGTAACGATTTGGATGAAATAGAAGTACCGTGTTCGTAATAAAGATCGGTTAGTGTAGAAAGAAACCTCATTCTTACGTCCACGGAGTATTATTATTATTATTATTATTATTATTATTATTATTATTATGATTATTATTATTATTATTATTCCAGAAGCAACAGACTAGTTCCGTTAAAGAACACCTTCCGCCCGCCTTTACACCACCGTGAGCGGTCTATTCTTCCCACGCGGGCTCCCGACGCGCACGCAAAGGTGACAAGGGAGTTGCGGCGTGCGCTCTTGACGGGCAGGTGCAACACCTCAATCCCGAGCGGATTACACGGAGATCTTGGGTGGCGTGGTTTCCGCCGACGCCCCTGCGGAATTTGGAGCAGCACCTGCGAAAGGAACCCCGCCCGCCTCGATCGATCTCGCCTCCTTCGGCTGCCGCCGCCGGCACCCGCACAGCCACTCCGAGATTCGGCGCCCGCCCGGAGACTGGGGATGCCAATTTGGCCCCACACATATCGACTTGTCGATACGCCGATGTGTTGGGAAACCAAAATCAGCAGACGACTCTTATCGTTTCTGGCACTATAATCATTCCCGTGTTTTTGCCTGCTATTCCTGAGCTCGCAGTACTGTCGGATCATGGGGGATGAGCCATATGGGAAAGAGATTTAGGGAATCGTCTGGTCCTAAAAATGAGGATCAAGGATCGTGTACGATCCCTAGCTCGTTTAAGGCATCGGTCGGCCGTGGAATGGATCTGAGGAGACGGCGGAATCGAGCAGCAACCCTCCAGAAGACTTATCCGAGCCGGCTTTGTACCAGGTACTTTGCTGGTGCCTAAAATTCACCATTCGAATCAGGACCTCATCGTCTTCGAATCTTTAATTGCGGACTGACAACTACTGTTTTTTTTATCACGCGCGGCATCTGCAAAATATTCCGATAAATAAAATGTTTAGTTTTTTCCTTGGAGCGGACTCATCTAGCTGTGAGCATCAAAGTTTTGATTATACTAGAAGTGGATAAGGTGAGTTACTGGACGCGAAATTAATGAATTTTCTGATAAAATATTACAATATTCTGGACATTAAATTAATTCATACAATTAATAGTATTTAAGTAAATACAATTTTAAATTTTAAGTAGTATAACGAATTGCAACGTTGAAAAAAACTTCCAGAATTTATATATTGAAGGACTGGCATTAGGAAAAAAGGATTTCGGAAAGAAGTGCTGTCCCCAAGAATATGCCACATTGAACACATAGGTCCTCCCTCTTTTGTCCTGCTAGATTTCTTCATTCTGAGAGGACTTTCGCAAATGAACTGGCAACGTGTCCCATCCGAAACCGTGTAATGCCTATCCAAGGAAGACATCATTCGAAAAAGCAACATTTTTTAAGCTGAAATGGCGTACGTGTTAATGATTCCAATAGTTCAAGTTTGTAAGGATTCGAAATAAATGAGTTTATATATATATATATATATATATATATATATATATATATATATATATATATATATATGTTCCAAAATAATTGTGAGACACACGAGCGACTGCTTCCAAGTTATGCCGAACACCTTTGGAAAACAACTATTTCTGTTTTTAACACAATGATTTGTAAGAAGCGGAATGTTCTCATGGGCTCAAGGAATATATTCGAGAAACTTAGTAATCTTTGATTTATTAAATAGAACTATGTATTTTTCTCGCCAGCAATGGATATATCATAAAAAGATCTCAATGATTTATGATTTGTTAATGTTTTCATTATAATTTGAGTATACTTTCTGATATGTAATTTTTTATTATATGGACAATATTTTCTTCAGTAATCCTTGCAACTCTCGCCTTTGGCAAAGTTGCCGAGACTGCCACGGAGAGAGGGATGGCAGCGGGGGATTTAAAAACAATTACAGCCATCTTCTTCGTACCAGTCTTGGCACGAAGGATACAGGAACAAACATCAATATTAACGAAATATTATTTTCATTGATTCATCAACATTGAGCTTTTCTTGAGATTCTAAATCATCGATCAGTGGAAAGAACGATAAAGAGAATTGGCAGCATAAAGAAGATAATAAAGATGATTGTCAAACAACAAAAATTGAGCTCGATGTCTAATGGCGGTAGGAAAAAGCGTTTTAAAACATTTCAGGTACGAGGAAAGGAAATAAATGGTTGAGTATTTTCACTATAATGTCTCGAGATAATTCTTCAGATCATAGATAGTAAATAATAACATAAATTTCTACCTGTTATTCAATTTCCGACTTAGTATATCGGTATGCCAAAGGATAAAACGAAAGACACTTTCATTTACATTTGAAGGAAAATAACCTTGTTATTAATGAACATTTACAAATATAAAATTAGATGTAGACAAATATAGAAAGCCATGTAAAATATGTACATAAAGTATTTACAAATCTTCTCTCCGTGTCCCCCCTTTATTGTCCTCCATCGACAAAAATGCACATCTGCAGTTGTGCGGCAAAGGCCGCCGAATTCACTGCAGGGTTTTGTGGTGCATAAATCGATGCTTTAGAATTTCAATCAGTAGAAGAAAAGTTCAAAAAATCTCCCATTTCGGTCGTTAATATTGATGTTTGTTCGTGTCAAGACCGTGGATTGCTGTAGTTGCGCCTCTCACTGCCCGCACTCTCAGTCTCCCCTCCCCTCAGTGCCTCGGAGGCCACCTACTCTCAGTTGCAAAGACTACTCAAGGAAAAATGGCCTGTTCAACTTAAAATTACACGTCAGAAAACATATTATTCGGAAATTACAACCAAAACATTAACTAATAATAATCATCGTATTCCTCTTTTTATGATCTATGTATTACTTGTGCGAAAAAAATCTTTTTATTTTTTACTGGTATGTTATTGCTTGTTGTTGCCTTCGATACAGAGTTCGATATACGCAGCATAACTTATCTGGATTGAAAGGATCGTAGAGATGAGGGAAATATGAAAACAGTTGAATGGTCCTACATGTTATCTTCGGAGGGAATTATTAAAGAGAATTATGAGATGACAAATCGAGTCAATGTAATAACTAGTAAATTAGTAAATAAGTAAATATAAATAATTAAAATTAGGTAAAAATAAAATCACGTATGTACAACGGGAATTAACTGGTTCAAATGATAGAACGGCGACACAAAGTCTAAGGGCCTTTGGTCCGGGAGCTTTTTGTCGCCTCTCGATCATTAGAACCTTTATAACACCCTTGGTGCATAAATAACTATTAGTTCCGTTTCAAAGATCAAAGAAGATTAATTATCTCGAAAACTAAAATTATTACGCACACTATATCTACGACCTTTTACTCACCCCATGGTTTTGCATTGTTGAGCATTTCGATGTCGTGAACCACTTAAAAGTTATGGGGGTGGTTCATAGTTGGTATCAGGCCATATACCTTGGTGTGAGCCACCATCTACTATGGGGCCACTCCCGTAACGTTCAATTCGATGATGGAAATGATCGTGCCTAGAGGTAAATTAATTGAAAATTGACATTTTGAAGGAATTAAAATTAAAGTTAAAAAGAAAATGTCTGACCTGGATGGCCGAGGTGGCTAAGGGCGTGCACGGCCTCAGCGCTTCGGCCCGAAAGGTCGCGGGTTCGAGACCCACCTTAGGCATGGTTGTACGTCCCTTGTCTCTCATGTAAGTGTAGTCGCGGAGGGCCTCGCGTTCTGCTGACAAAAAATTAAAAATTTAAAGTACAATTTTTAAATAAATATATTCTTATGAAATGCTAATTTTATAATCTTCGGTTTAATTTATTATTAAAGTGCTAACAATTCTGACTGATAATAAAATGTATGTTTTAAATATAAAAAAGCCTGTAAATGTGCGACAAAATTTGCAGAATTTACCATACTTTACTCTTTACTTTACTCTTTGACTTCTGTTTTCGTTATCTAGTGAGCGAGAGTAATGACCCCACGCTTATCTGTAAATTGAAAATATCAGGAGGTTGTGTTTAAGGGAAATATTCTGTACTAAAGGGCAATTGATTTGGTGTTTTTCTCGAATGCGCAGCTTCTAACTTTCTAATTTTGTAGTTCTAGTTTTGTATTTTTAACTTCTAAATTTTGTAGTTCTTTTAGAACTACAAAATTATTTTTTCTTCCTCCTTAATGTGATTGCTATTATAATGAATTCATTTGTCACTTTTACTCATAGTATTTGTTTGTATTTTAATGGTTTAATATAAGAATTAAATTATTAATTGACTAATTTATTCCAATGTTGAATTTAATTATATTAAAAATTTAAATTAATTCTGGATTAAAGCATTGTGAAATTATGGGCTATAAAGCAAATTGCAAGCGGAAAAGTTTGTAAAAGTAGCTTATTTTTAAAAAAAAATAATCTTTCTTGAAACATTTTTAGTACAGTTGCATTGATCTACTGTATTACAAAAATTATGCACACGTAAATACAATGTGAAAAAAATCGAGCGCATTATCTTTAATGAGCGTAATGTCGCAATTGTGGTTCTATGAATTTGGAACTCTCGGTAACCTTCCACACTTATCATCCAGTGAACAGCGTTTCTTACAAACAAAATAATCGTATATTATGTGCTCATATTAATCTCTTAGCATAGAAAAAATATATATTTATAGCTTCTTTCCAGCTCACATTCATTCGCCTCCAGCGACCACCAAACTCGTCATGAATAGATACAACATAGTCAGTCACTCTTACTTTCTCATAAGGGGTCCGCAAAACTTTGTACAACACGTCTGAAATAGCGCAGAGCGTGTATTCTCGACTCTCAATGATAGTGATTTAATAGCATACGCAGAAAATAAGATCAATTATACTAGATTTATAGTAGAATTATACTATTCATTTACGGTGAAGCTGTGAGGCATTGTGGCAAAATATCACACTTCGACAATAATTTGTGAGGAACACTTTGTACAAATGCATTTTGTTCCCATTCCATTGGGCATTCGCTTACAAATTGCTGCGATAAGTTGACACAAATCATAAACAAAGTTCAGTCAAATAAGGTGACTGAAACTTTTTGCGTATTTTTCACGATGCGATTACATGGAAAATATGTAAAATATATACGTAATGGTTACTAATGTTTTGGACTTTATCTGATGTGCTCTTTTACATATAACGAGCTTTATCGATCGTATAGGGTAATCCTGAATATATAACACGCTAAAAATGTCGGCTTCGTACGATTTATGTCACTGTTGCTGCAGAACCTCTGCATGTTCTACTACTAGATAGTGAGTTATTCCTCTGGGAAGCGTAAACAGAGTTAACCCGAGAAATGTAGAATTTTCGAGGATTATATCAGGAAGAAATCAGGCGCATAAGTAACAGTGCAACCTGGGCCCTCAATGCCTGCGTTTCTAGTTCCGGAGACGAAGTTGTTAATGTACAAAATGAGTCAATTTCGGAACTGGTACTACATTTTCGAAGGTTTATCTCTTCTGAGTTCACTGTATTCAACACATGCATCAAAAACCTGTAGAATTTTGAAACCTATGTAAAACTGAGAGGAGGAAACGTGAGATTCTTTGATGTTCTGTACCATTTACACGAATGAGTCTAAATCTTTCTGAATGGTAATTAACGGCACCAATATTAAAATGTTTATCCAAGTATATTACAGGACATGATGTAATTCTCTTCAGTCTTACTATTGAAAGTTGAGTTCCAGTATACAGCTATTTCATCTTTTAAAGCAATGATTTACAGAATCCCGTGTGTTCGTACGGATCTAAGGAGTAAAATTTCGCATATGAGTATGTTGAAAATTTCACGATGTTATTAAAACAATCGTGTTTTTAATATTAAAAAAGTTGAAAATGTATTTTTCAGTGCTACCTCATTTAATTAAAACTTTTTACTTCTCTTTAAACTTACAATCTGATCGGCTTCACTGGACGCTATTTCGAACGTAGTTTTTCACTAATTGAAATGAGTCGTGGATTGAAAATAAACTTCTCTCTTGTACGAAATGGGAAAAGAATATTTAAGATATGAAAATTGAGCCTATGTAGAAAAAAGAAACAGGTTTTGTTGTATTTCCGAAATATGGCATTACAAACAGTTTCAGAATGAAAGCTACATATTAAAAAGCCGTTTGAAGCCGAAATGAAATTACAGACACATGTTTGTTTTAAAAGCCACACACCCCTCTGCCTCGATTTTACGCCCAAAACTTCGAACGGCAGGGGTTGAACTCGTCACCTTGCGTTTACGACAGGGGCGTTACTGCGGGACCGCCGGCGGGGGCGTTTAGGGCGGAAAGGAGGTCAACGGAGGTTGAGAGGCCGAATGAAAAGTTTATGCGATTAAAATGAGCCCGCCGGGTTCTGTTCCGGGCGCCCGGAACGGCCACCGCCCTGCACTCCCGGAAGAGGCCTATGGGCTGTGCGCTGAGGGAGGCGAATGGGTGCGAGAGGGGGAGGGGCGCGGGCGCGGGCGATTCTGAGGGCACGACGGGGTATGGGCGCTGTGCCGCGGGAGCGATGTGGCACGAGGTGGCGGGGAGGTGGGGATGCGGAGTGGGAATGGGAAATGGGGCTGGGTGGAGGGAAAGCGGGATAGCGGAGTGCAAGGGTAGCTGAGTGGCGGGGTAGCTTGATGGGGTTGTAGCGGGGGTGGCGAGGTGGCGAGGTGGCGGGGTGGCGGGGTGGCGAGGTGGTGGGGTGGCGGGGAGGTGGGGAGGCGGGGTGGCGGGATAGCGTGATGGCGAGGTAACGAGCTGGCGGGATAGCGTGGTGGCGGAGTGGAGGGGTGGCGGTTTTGTGCGGTAGTGGGGTGGCAGGGTAGCGAAGCAAAATGTTAGAGGGTTGGCATAGTGGCAGGGTAACCGAGTAGCGAGGTTGCGGGTAGCAGGGTGCGGGATAGCGTGGTTGTGGTGGTGTAGCGGGGTGGCGGAGTGAAGAGTTGACGGGGTGGCGGAGTCACGCGGTAGTGTGGTAGCATGGTGGCAAGGTAGCATGATGACGGGGTAGCGTGATGTGTGACTGGAGGGGTAGAAAGGTAGCGGGGTGATAGTGTTGCGGAGTCCCGGGGTGGCGGGGTGGAGGTGACGCGGAGTAGCAGGGTGGCAGGGGGCTTGAAGGCGGGGTGGTGGGGTAGCAGAACGTCGGGACACAGGATCATGGGACTGAACGAAGGTCAGGAAGCGTGGGGAGAGGAGACGCCGGATAGCCGGGCTTCAATGACGCGGTGAACGGGCGCATAGGAGCGGGCATGGGATGAGGAAAATGGTGTACTGAAAGCGCTGGGGGTGCGGTATTGCGGGCATGGAGGTCCCACAACGCGAGATGATGGCGGGGCGCGAGGTGTGGCGGGATACAGGGCTGGGGGTATGGCGCGTGGGTGTGAGGTTTGCGGATAGATGCGGGAGATCGACAGCGCTATTTCTCTATTAATTTTGGTTTTTGGAGCTCCAGCAACCTTTGGCTCGATACTTTGTAGGATTGTTGGGCTACGCATTTCAATCAAGACCCTAGTTAATAGACAATGGTGGTGGTAACAAAAACTCGATTAACACAAAGCAGCGAGAAGCGGCTCTTTCAAGTATTCCAAAAAAATTATTTATTCAAAACATGCAATGTCAATTTTATAGTTCACTAGTGGACGGCAATGCTTGGCTGTTGCAATGTATTACACTTCACACCCTACTGGTTACGTGACTGATACTCACGTTTTACGCTACGGTCTGCCAAACAGTTAAATAACGAAAGACTTTCTCGCGAGTATGGGTTTGTCCTATGTTCTAGTTTAAACATGGTTGAAATGATTGAAGGCGTTGTCATTGTCAACGCCTTCAATCATTTCAATTATATAAATGTCAACTACAACTCACCACTAAACCAATTAAACAAGGTTGTCAGGAGTCCTATTGTTAAAACGTTCTCCCTCAAGTTTGGGCATGCATTTGCTACGACATGTGTCTTGGAGAAATTTGGTTTACTTGTCCGAGACAAAGTTCAAGTCATAATTCCGGCCGATATTTCACAATCGCAGGGGCAGAAGACGCGTTTAATACTTGAGGGTGGGGTGGGTTGCGTGCAGCTTCTGTTCAGGGGCGATAAACTCATAAATCAAAATCAAAGCCCCAGTTTGCATCTATGCGAATTCCCATTGTACTATGCTTATATTCTTCACGCAAGTGCATGCAATAAGTTGGGGAAGTTTTAAAGCAATCTGATGAACCGTACGGCAACACACAAAATACGAATGAATAAACAAACATTGATTTTATATATTAGATTTAATGCTTGGTTATTAATAAGACAAACAAAAAATCATATTCCCGGAAATGAGTGTGGAAAGAAAGGTATTATTTCATGACGAATTGCTCGTTCAATTCATAAATATGTTAAAAAATGACTTTTCCTAACACATCAATTGCGCTTAACTGGAAAACTGTGCGTCCTAGAGTCTTAAAACCTGGTTATTGACCTGAATATACTCGTATTATGTTCGCCACGCTGTAAACTACATAATGAAATGTTTAAGGACCTATTCCATTTTAATAAGTTTGGGTCCTCTGGGTACCGCTCGAATTCTGGAAAAAATTAAACCATTTTAGTTCTTTGCAATTTATTTGCAAGGGTGTGTATTTCTTTTAGTAATAAATTTCATCTTAAACAAAACTCAATAGCAAAACTTGACCACAAAGCATGCAAGGGCGCTAGCGATTACGTGTTTTTTGTGTAACGGACGAATAAAATCCCTGGAGACCCTGAGATTCGACCTCGGAACTTAAACTAAAACGAACTAATCTAATTCTGTAATTGTATCTGCAGGGAGGCCAACAACGGGTGGGGAAGGAAAAGAAAGGTGAGGGAGAAACGCGTCACTCTTTTCCACAGAGTTCTTTCACCCAAAGTGATAATTTGTTCAGACATCTCTCTTTTTCCTATTTCTCTTTTCATAGCGCTAGCTTAGCAAGGGTTAGGGTTGTTTTTGCCTACTCCCAGATATTTTGAAATCTTTTCTAAAAGATGGAGAATGAGTTGTATGGGAGTGGGGATTAGTGAATCAGATACCTGACTCTTAATTTTGAGACTAGGGAGATGATCGAGTAGAAGAATAGTGCACTTCCTGTGGACCGTTGTTAAAAGTACTGCACTGGCATCTTTCTGTAGTAGATAGGAACTAGCGTAGCTGACGTTGATCATTCTCATCCGGGCAGAGATTTCAGCCATTCGAGCTATGTGGCCGGCTTAGGTGGCTCAGGGTGTCAATTGGTGTCATTGCAGTGCCTCTGATCGGGAGATCCTAGGGTTCGGGACCTGTCGGTAAAGTCTTTTCGACACTAGATACATAGCTAGGTTGAATTCAACCACTGCGTCTGGACGAGAATTTTAGTGACCGACTGCTCTGATAGGTAGTTTTCCATGGTTTAGCCGATCAACACCAGGTCAATGTCGGAGCAGTACCCTAACACGTGGGCTACAGACCACACGCGATCTTTCCTTCCTCTTCCTTGTCCTATCCTCACCTTTACTTACACCCACGAACTCACATGCACTACACAGCCACAATTGCCGGGAGACCAACGGGGTGCTTAGAGATTGACTTGGCAGGGCCGGTTACTCGTTGGTGGGTGATACCTGGTTGGGGAAGCCCCCGCAAGCCGACGTGTAACGAAACTAAGCATTCAATCAATCAATCGAGCTAGATAGCTGGCGACGACAATACACCACCGTCGGGATTCGATCTAGGATGTCACTTGCGGATTCACAACTGCATTTGGTTAACCCGGTACAGCTGGGCGAAAATTCATTTATCGACTATAAGGGGACATAGGAAGGCTCAGAACTACTGGATAGAAAGTGAAGAAAGTTTATTCTTCAGCTTAAGGATTTCCCTCGTTGTTCCTCTGCGATCGCCAAATCATGTGATTATTACTTCCCATCTGGATCGTGCCCTACTCGCCTCTATAATGAAAGAGGCACCTGCAATAAGGATGTATCCAAAAAATTCAAGGATGATCCTGCACCTGCATAATATGCCATTTTGACTGATGTTGCATTCTATTTCCACGGAATGCGATGTACAACAACGAGTATTAATAACTAGAGAACTATTAAATGTATCGGACAATATAGGATTCCACGATATAGAGCATTGATATTGTCCTTTTATTAGACTTTGCCAATTTTGTTGTTTATATCCATATCCTGGGCACCCCTTCATTGTTACTTTGAAGAACATGTTTTAAATCGAACACTTTTAATATAAGTTTCCGTAAAAATATGATGTATTATCATGGGCCTTTACACTACATAATTAAACTGCTTTATTCTACGAAATATATGAATTGAAAAAAGTTCTCCTAACATGCTGAAACATTATTGAACCACGAGTCCGAACGGCGCCATATTGTGGCCTGAAGGTCATTTCTCGTATTACTGTCGCAGAAGAAAGGACCGCAAGGAAACAAGGGAGGTGGAACAGCTTTTCGTTCTTTCCACGAAAATATCGAAACGTGATACCGTCTTTGTCACCCCCCGAGACCACTCAAACCTCGCCGCCGCCGATCTCTGCGTCTTCACCCTTTTCTTATGGCGGTAGCTGGCTGTAGCAATTTTAACACGTAACAATTTTGGCCATGGCATTACAACCCAACCATTTCACGTACTTTTGAGAAATTTCTACCAATTCACATGTTTCACCAGAAACACCATTACACATGTTTTTACTTGCTTTCGAGGAATTTGGCGATTTATTTATCAGCAACTTTCAGAAAGTCGCTAGTGATCTTGCAGAACGATGCTGTTTTGAAAAGAAAATTAAGAACTTTGTTCAATAAATAAAAATAGGAGACTGAATACTTTCGTATTAAAGAAAACCATTGAGAAATAGGAGGAATAAGCTATGGAAGGTAATGAGAGAGCTTCAAGGACACTGAACACACACATTCTCTCATTTTCGGTCGTTGTCATAAAAATGATTTAGATACATTTGAAAATTGATAGGTGGACGAATCACTTTTACCAGCTTAGGTGGCTCAGGGAATATACCGATGCCACCGCAGGGTCCTGACCGGGAGGTCTTAGAGTTCGAGTACCGACGATTTCAGGATTTGCGACCCTGGCTAGATAGTACGAATTTAGCCGTGGTCCCGAAGAGAATTCTAGCGGCCGGCTGTTATGGACGGTAGTTTCTGCGATTCATACCAGGCGAATCCCGAAACAGTACCCTACAAACGGGATACGGACCGTACGCGATTTTTCCTTCCTCTTCCTTCTCAGGTCTTCACCCCTTACTTACTCACCCTTTCACATACTATACTACATACCACATATTTCGGAAGGCCAGGGAGCTTGGAGCTGTGCGGATTGGGGCGGTGCGCCGTCGGTGGATGATTTTTGTGTGGGGAAACCTCGCAAGTCGACGTGTAGGTCGGGGCCAGATCTCATCATTCTCCAGGGAAGGATCATCGCCACCTCTCGAGATTAAATCACACCCTACGCTTACGCGATTAATGACCATAGTATTTGATATGTACTGACCATGCAAACGAATTTTGTGAGTATTGCCTTCTTAATAGTGTTGTCGAATAAGCCGGATATTAAAAATTTACCCTTTGTTTGAATGATTAGAATTCTTGACTTCTTTATTTTAAAAGTGTCTAACCTATACATAAATGAAAAAAAAATTACTATTACGCTATTATGACCGGGCTGTGTTCTTGGGTAAGGTCATTGAATCACGAGGTCTACCGGAGAAAGTTTCGGCTTTGTATTTAGCCTTCCTCTGCTCTCTCAAAAACTATTCTAGTAGTACCTACTGTGTATTTTTTGGAAACGCTAGTGTACATTTGCAATCTTTTATAATTGAATACTAACACTTAATATTAATATACAATTAGTATATGACTTATTTGTAGATATAATAACCATATTTACATAAACTGTCACACATCACCAAACCTTCATCTTCAACCCACATAACTACAACTACTATACTATGTTACCTTATTCATTACTATTGTACAAGTGGGTACACAGTTTTTACATTATTACTATTCTGAAGAGTCGTAACATAAATAGACTGCAGCAATACCTTCTATTCACATCATTCATTCTATTCTACTATACCAGCCATTCTCAATATTTCACAAGCATATTATCTCGTTTCTATTCTAGTTCAATGCGCTCGTTGAAGGCATCTATTTAAGATGGATAAAATTTTGTGCCGCAGAGCTCTCTCACTGTAGTTCCGCTCGGCCCCGCCCCATGAGACCCGGCCAAAGTGCCGTCCAGATGCTCTGGGGTCACAATGAAGTAGTAGAGGATGTCATAGTCATGGAAAGTCTTTGGGTGTTTTTGAAATGATTGCGGTATTGATTACTTTTACGATAATTCTGCAATTAATATGAACTAGTAATTACTTATTCTGAAACTCACCAATACTACACTTTACTACACTTAACTATCCCTTTTTCTTAACACCATCTAAAGTAACCCAGCATTGCTTTGGGTCGAATGCTCCACCTCCTCCATCCGTTCCGCCTTGCTCGTTCGTGATCGCTCCTTCTCACGTGACAACGTTAGCAACAACGATGTCCTTCACCAACAAAGCCTCGCATTGTGGTTTTTCTGAAATAAACATTTCAAGATGTAACCAAATTTAGAGTAACTTTTGGGGACGCGATCATATCTTTTCTATCGGTTTCTTAAATGTGATGAAATTGCAAAAGCGTACAAAATTTGAGAGAAATCGGTCCAATGGTTACCATTGAATACACATACCTTCATTTTTATACATTACTAGCTGGTTACCCGGCGTTGCTCGGGTATTTATTTCTCACAATCATCTATTAAGCAGCATCCCCTATCTGACCTGCTATGGCATAGTTGCCCACACTCACACCCGGCCCAAACTGTCCTTTGAACTCATAACCCTCCCTCTTTTCTTTCCATTCGCAACTGTGCTTACACTGAGAAGTGTGGATTATCCAGTTCGTTTCATAGTCGTCATTCTTGAGGATAACATGCTTCTTCATCAATTGTGAAGACGAGGAGTTTGGTCCCTGAGGAAGGAGAAAATTCCGCACTGTGCGTCAAGGAGAGCGCGTCAGGGGTGTGGCGGGGTGGGGAGGGGCGGGGCCGGGCTGCGCCTTTCAACGCCCCCGCCATCTCGCGTAAGCGGCTTCGCGACAATCGCAGCAGGCGCCACTCCAGGGGGCCCTGGCGCCGCGGCGCCGCGCCACTTTGTGGGGGCGGGGACGACACCGGTAGCACACTGGGCCGAAATGGACCAACGGGACAGAAGAGCAAGAACATCGAACAAACAAAAATAATGCTTTTGAACGACGGGGTCTACAAGATTAACATTTTTTTGCTGTAATTGCTGATAATTTGTGAGGAAAATGATTTACCAGCAAGAAGGAAGTGAAGTTTGAGGTTTAAAGAATCCGGGGAAGAGAATGATCAGAATTATGCACTTCATAATTTTAAACTACATCGTAGTATTCTGCACAGAATCAGCAAATCTAAGGGCACGTGAAGGCAGAGGTGATTTTAATATCAAAGAAGATGAAATAATTTTTAAACAAAATGTTAAATATTTGAGTGTGTAGGCTCATTGCAATCTACGTGGGATTTGCATTACAATGGAAAGTGTTCCACACGCATTACAGTGTTTTTATGAATTCATAACATTCACTTTGGAATTTGTTCCAAACATGTCTTTACCTTTTCTTCACTAATCATTCGCTTGCGGAATGCAAGAACGATAATTTGCTTATGAGACAAGTTGGCATGTTCTCGTTCATCTGTTTTATTACATCAGTTGTAATAAATAACTGAAATAATACGTGAGTTATGAATGCTATGTAGTATTTGTCTAATGCCTGGGTTGTGGGAACTTGTATTAACCACCTCTAATAAAGATTACTTTGAATTGTTAGAAGTTTTCATATTTGGCTTTATATTGGCACCAGACGTTACAAACTATTCTTTTACTTCCATTATTGACGCTAAGGTCCATTAAAACAAATATGCTGAATTTATCCGTTACTTACTTGGTGAGTACAAAATATGGGATCTGATTTGAACGGCAATTATTGGAGGGATTGACTTTTGCGGGGACTATGTTTAGGACTTTTTTATATTATTCAAACTGGATTTTCTTTACATACCTTCTTTTTTCTCAAAAATCCCCGAGAGTGAGCCCCTCAAAATCGCCGTTTGCCTTTTTAGCCAAGGACACAAAGACATACACAAATATAACACATACATGTGATGTACTGATAATATTTCGTTGAATGTTTATCTGGAAATCTCTGGGTTTCCTTCGTGATTTGTGTCATGGCCCACTGGTGAGAGAGGGTGGCGCGGCGGTGGCAGGTGAGGGAGCTCGCCGGCTGTGCAGGCGTACAATGGACACGAGAGCGGGCTTACCCATGCCGGCAAGGCGCTTAGGCTAAGAGTCTTCGCGGGTAGTCATAGTGTTATGTCATCGAGCGCCAATGTCAGTTTTAAAAATTTAAAGATCAAGTATCCACAAGGTGGCGCAGTGGGTTCGGCTGCCGACCGCACAGTGGCAACTCAAGAATGCAGAAAGCGGCGACAAGAAGACCAAAGAGACTGAACGGACAAAAAGTGAGAAAATAATTTGATTGAAATTTGGACCATCTTTCTCGTGGTGTTGGATATCTACAGGATACTGAATTATGATAAACAGCTACTGCTACTGTTTCACGTATTTTGACTCGGTAATATGAAGCTCGTAAACGCTATTGTTTTGAAACATACATGTTGGAAAGAAACTTGAAAATTAACTAGTACAAGAAAGTCTGTGTAAATTTGTAGAACCACTAGTTTGAGTTTGCATCGTTGGATAGAAAGGTATTGTCATCATTTTAATAAAATTCAGTACTATACAAATATAAAATATCCAAAACTTCAAAACATTGACGAAACATTTTTCACTCATAAATAGGATTTGAAAGACGCACTTCTTTGATAGCAGCTCCCTGAACTTTGTGACTCGACCATGGGTTACGACAGTTCGGATCGATTACGTTTCGCCCATGAAATACTGCACTAAACACGCCCCTGGATAGTACTTGCTTTTGGTGTGTGGGGTGCTGAAATGACAGCTACTGATAAGTAATTCTGAAAATCTTCGCCTTCTGAAAATTTTAGCCAAGGAAGGGAAAATACGCAGAAAAATATGCTCATACGCTGGTATACACAGAAATACGCAAAATAAAAATAACTTTAAATGATTCTAAATGACTCATGTAAAATTGGTTGAAAAGAGAAACTTTAGTAAACAGAAAAAATAGGTACATCCACACAAATCACCGCCCTAGCTATTGCCTGGGAAATGAGGTAGGCGTGGTTCTGTGGGATGTATATCCCAATGATATTCAGGGCCGTATTTATAAACCTCAGACAGCGACCTGCCAGGCCTAGCAGGCTGCCAGTGTTCGGTTTTGCGATTTATGAACGGCCCCCAGCCATTTCTAGTTGTCCCTTGTCCTCCTAGAAAGCCCCCAGGTGGCAGGCCCCTAAGAGTTCTGCTAGCCGAGCTTCATAAATACGACCCTAAGTCAACTAGCTAGAGGAGCGATCGCCTCCTTTCTTTCGACCTTAGCACGGACGCAGTACAATATGACAAGGCTGTACGCAAGGTTCGTCACAGATACCAGCGCCGGTGGCAATTGAAATGGTTCCCTCTGACGTCAAGTTACACTCATTTTAACTGCAAATTGTCAGAACTGATAGTACATGACATGTGAAGCAGAACATTATTTTGTTAATCTAAAAAGAATTAAAACTTTTCTGCTTACGAGTACAACGAAAAAGTTGAGATTATCAGCTCTTTCAATGCTTACCATCGATTATCCATTACCCTAATTGATTCCACTCTCAGCGTCGGCTACCCCCGCATTGACATTATTTGGTAAACCACGTATTTTGAGGGCACACGCCGCCACTTTTTTGTAGTACAAACACGCAAAATATTACAAAAATAAAACAAGATTTATCCACTTTTTTCTTTACCAGGACCCGGCAATAAGCGTTTTTGTGCCGAAAATTCTCCGTTTTCTGGCGTACGATTACAATACTTTCTCTCCTTACGAAGTAAATGCGAGAAAGTACAAAATCGGACATCAAGATCTTCCAACACTTTGTGTACCATACGACTATAGATATAAGGATGATAAAAATTAGATAGATCTCTCTTAATATCGTTTAAATCATTCTATTTTTAACTATTTGTAACTGTAAGGGATGTGAATAAAGACTGGTACACGTGAAATAAATTAGTATACAGTCGATAGGTAATTGTGTGGTAAACGTTTGCCTTCCAGTAATGAACCATCTGTAACTAGGACAGGATTTTACGCATTTCAACTACATTAATTGCAACATCACAATAATTGATTTAATTTCGATCACTTAATGCGTGACATAATTTAATATCCAGATGCGCAGAATACATAATATACATTATTGTTTTAAAATGTGTAATTTGTGAAATATGTCTATTATTTTCCACGTTGGCTACCTGTTTTCCCGACGAATCACATTGGTGACCGAAATGATACTAAAATGACGTAAATACAGTAATCATTAGAAAAAGATGAAAGCATATTTTATGATGTCACGAGGTCATTTATGCATATTACGTCAAAAATGTCTTATATCTGTTTATAAATATTGGCGCAATTATTTAATAATGAGTCATCTATACATGTCCAATAACCGTAAAATTATTGTAGCATGAAAATGGAGTGACATTAAAAAAAAAGAAATTAAACTGGAAAATTATTGTTTACATATGTCTCATTTATATCAAATGAAATTTAGTTTGTCAGTGATTCATATGAAATAAAATGTAAATCAGTAGACGAATTTCTTTTTCGAGGAATACTGTTTGGAAAGTTTTTAATAATGAATGTACATTTCATAGTAATTGTTACCTGCGATCTACAATGTATCATACACCATCGTTGCAATGTGAATTGACTGCTTAGAATAATATAACACATGTACGATTATATACAGTATTCGACTATTTCATTTTATACGTGCTCCCATTTAAAGGGATTATATAAAATTTACAGACCTCCAACTACAGCACAAAGTCAATAGTTCTTATAATTTCCTAAGACAGTAAAAATGTGTTAATATTTAATTTTTTGCATGAATCCGTCATATTTTATAATTTTAAATATTTTTAATTTGCATATTTTTTTATTTTCTGAAATGTACTTTAAATGTATCTTCCATTATTTTTGTAACACGTATTCTTAAAAATTTACCTCTTGACTGAACTGAATTGGTTGTAAAACTAACTGCTAGTTTTCTATATCTTATTGCTTTTGTTGTTCAGACAATAAGACGGAGACGGAGAGGAGAGGAGACGGTAGGCACGGAGAGGGACGGTACGGAGACGGAGACGGAGACGGAGACGGAGACGGAGCGGAGACGAGAGACGGAGACGGAGACGAGACCGGAGACGGAGACGGAGACGGACGGAGACGAAGAGACGGAGACGGAGACGGAGACGGAGACGAGACGAGACGAGACGGAGACGAGACGAGACGGAGACGGAGACGAAGACGAGACGAAGACGGAGACGAAGACGAAGACGAGACGAAGACGGAGACGAAGAAGAAGACGAAGACGAGACGAAGACGGAGACGAAGACGGAGACGAAGACGGAGACGAAGACGGAGACGAAGACGGAGACGAAGACGGAGACGAAGACGGAGACGAAGACGAAGACGGAGACGAAGACGGAGACGAAGACGGAGACGAAGACGGAGACGGAGACGGAGACGGAGACGAAGACGGAGATGAAGACGGAGACGAAGACGAAGACGAAGACGGAGACGGAGACGGAGACGGAGACGAAGACGGAGACGAAGACGGAGACGAAGACCGAGACGGAGACCGAGACGGAGACGGAGACGAAGAAAGAGACGAAGACAGAGACGAAGACGGAGACGAAGACGAAGACGGAGACGAAGACGTCTTATAAGATCAAGAATTCGAGAATACAAAACGAAGGTGATCCTTTCTCGGGAAAGGAACTAAATAATTGGAGGTCCTGTTGAGTTGCCTGGATTAGACGGCCGTGTGTGCACGTGTCCGAGAAGAATCTAGCGGTATCATCGGGCCGGTTGCTGCGTTTGGGACTGCAGAGATCAGTGTTCTGTATTCAAAGAATATTGAGAAGATGATAATTTTTATTTGTGAAATTTGGATAAGCCTAGGCATGCGGAGGTGCAACAGATAAGAAAACTACGTCGTGTCATTTTCAAATCGTTCTTAAAAATATGTACTATGACACATTGAAAGGAAAACATTTCGAAATAACTCTTGACGAAGTCAATTTTATGAAACATTTACATTACCTAAGTTCCGAAATACCAAAGGTAGAAATCGTGTTCAATATCACAAAATAATTGAAAAAGTTAAGGTTATTTCGCAAGGCTGAGAAGACATCTAAACTGGACGAAGAGAACTCTGAACAGAAGAAAGAAAAAACAAGAAGAAAAGTCAAACAACCGAAGAGAGTTTATAGCGTCAGTGATGCCACATTGAGCTAGTATAAATATATTTAAATACATGTACGTATTTTACTGTTTTTACTGCATAGAAATCACGACCGTAGTCCCCACCTAATGATTTAGCATTGCAGCTTCCGAGTAGCAAAATGGGGTAGCCTAAACCATCGGACCTGCAGTACACGCGCGGTTCATTCTCTCGTGTAACGCGACTATGGACGATGAGAGCAAATACCAATGAAGCAATCATGAATACTACGTCAAACTAAAATAATAAATAAATAGAAAAAATATTGCTTTTAGCACAGACACCTCACACACATCTAAAGCAGAAATGTCTATTATATAGCAATAGTATTTTAAATCACGATGCAGTATTTTGAAACATTTCTCTACAGGAAAACTAGTTGCACACCAATAGTACATTCATTCCCGTATTACTTGTAGTGGATAGGTAATATTATAGAACTGCAAAATGTATCTTAGTAATATGTCTGGTATCTCTTGAAACATCCTCCTCCGTAAGAAAATGCACGAGATTCATAAGTGCCTTTTTCAAAACACGTGTTTTAATGAAAATCGAAATTAGATGATTTTATAAGCACAATTTGCTCTACGCGATGAATAATTAAGAAAATACATGACTTGATAAGTATTACATAGAAGGGAATATGAATAAAAATTTTAAAAAATGGTTTATTGAGTTGTTTATTTATTATTTTTATATCCCAATAATTTTCAATTTTAAAAAATATAAACAAATATTTTTAGATGTCTAATCTCAATCTTCAAACGCTTATAAAACGCAGATTATTTGCAAATCTCATAAACGTGAGCAAAGTTTGCTAATCACGCAAATTAGGGCAAAGAGAGGCAATGGGAAATTTGATTAGATTAACTTATTTATTCTAATAATCTCTACATTACAAGAATTGGAATATTACAGAGCGAAAGTAGAGCTACAAAAGTGAGATCCATGAACCACACTTCCCTAAACATGCATGCTGACTACAGTATATTTAATCGAATCAAAGTCAATTTGCATTGTCTTCAGTTGAATTATGCGGAAGAATTTGGATGTTGGTTGGCACGTTTCACAGGGACAGACACTACAAGGGACAACAGCAACAGAGCGAAGCCTGCCGAGAGAGTGTAAGAGGGTCGGGCAATGCATTCTGCCACTGGCCTGATTGCCTGCGTCTCCGCAATTGAACTGAAGACAATTTCCATTCAATTCAATTGGATTATGCAAAAGGGCTCGAGGAGGTCTCACAGGAAGTGACAGGGCAAGGTAAAGGGGCGATAAGGCGAGGGACGGTAAGGAGCAGGACAGCATATTCCGCAAAGGCTTAATTACCTGAATCCACCCTGTTAAGTTGAAGACAATTTGCATTCTCTTCAATTGGATTATGCAGAAGGATATGGACAGGAGGAGAAGGACGGCTTGCAAAAGCAGACAGGGCAGGGCAGCAGGATAGCAAGGCAAGAGAGGTTAAGGAGCCGGTCAGTGGTTTTCCTCGTTGGGTTGATTATTCCACGGATTACAATTTCCACTCTCTAGGGAGACAGACCAATATGTGCTATTAAAGAGTATGTCCCGCCTATGCAGATGCCGTGAACTGACGCTTGTCTCGCAAATGTAGGATACTAAGTCTAAATCACGAAACCTAAGTGGAAAAGCGTCATTTGGAATATTTAAGTATGATAGAGTGATTCGGAACATTAGTTTTTTCCACTTTCTCATGTACGCAATAAGTAATAGAGAAGACATTAAGCGTAAATTGTATTCGAGGATTTGGAAGAGAAAACACATTAAAGAGGTGATTAAAGAAGCCACGACAATGTTATATGTATAAAATGAAATTATAGATAAAGGATCTCTCATTTAGAAAGTTTTCAAAACGTCATGAACATTTATGATACACTCTACCTCTTAAACCTAATTGGATGTTTTAAAAATCTTGTGTTGATTTACCGCTCTTGGATGCCTGGGACCTTGAATGATTTTTTTTTTCAAAATTGAGTCGACAAGTTCTCCGTATATTTTCTTAGATTTTTTGCGTGTGGTGTCGCTCTCTTGAGATATATCGACTCAAACCCTAAGCTTCTCGTCCCAGCTACTTTTCAAAGGGAAACGGACCCAATCAATTTCTCATTCCTGCAATTCATCTGTTTTTTAACGTCCATTTATGAAACACAATTGCTCTTTAACTTTTACCACTTGTACGTGTGGCAGTATAGTCCGCAGGTGGACTTAATTCTCCTTTAAGATGCTCTTGCCAATTTTCCTATTCATTGCTTTTCTATACCAGCGCCCTACTCTAATGTCCTCAAATTCACCAAGATGGCGGATGAGGTAGTCGTCCCACACCATGTGTTTCATTAGCTGGTTAATAGTCTTTCTTTACATTGCGTTGCTGTCCAAAAGACAGAAAAGGGATTCTAGACATCAAAACGTCGTTATTTCCTCTTCTTAATGATGTTATTATCCTAGTGTATATCATTTTATAGTTCATTCATTTAATTTTTTTTATTAACATTTTCTTCCCTTGATTTTTATTTAAAAAATTCCTAAACTGTACTTCGAATACTTATAAAAACTGATGTTTATTTACCAATTTACTAACATTTGAAGGGTTGTGATTTTTAGGAGGAATTTCTATTTTGATGAGGAACTTCATATTTAGTGCCCCAAGGTTAGCTCACTGGTGAGCATGCTTGCTTTCCATGATGCGATTCCAGGTTCAATTTAGATTATAGTGTGCGCTCTACTTACAATGTGACAGTATCTGTTGCTATGACGATGATAAAGCTCATTTTTCAGGCTGAGAAGACCAGAATACGGCGTAGGAATGTTTATGTTCTAACCATACGTACCACTTAACTCAGCCCCGCAACGCCGGGATGCCGCTGGTAGGTTTTGGTCTCATGTGTCCCGCTGATGTATCAGAACAGACAGATTTAATATTTTCATCATTTCAGATTTTCACACATTGTCTTGTCATATACTTTAGGGAATATTAAGAATCAATCACACACAATCGGTTCTTGACTTCCAGGGTACTTTTTCAAATTTAGATAATTTTAAAGACTTTTTTGTTTCAAAAAGTTCCAAACAACGATTCAGCATTTGTATTATTCTTTTACACAATCCTGCTCTTTGGGGGACACGTGATTATTAAGGAATATCTCTTACCAGTGGAGAAGATACGCACTTTAAATTTAAGCACATATCACAAACTTTTTCCAACAATGCATCCACATTTTTCTTTAATTATCATTTTCTTTGCTGTGCCATCCTCTGAAAATATGCTTCTCGGGGCAGAGGCCCCCTGGTAGGCTCCGCCGCCGAGGGCTACGCGGGTGGAGCGGGGCGGGGCGGGGCGAGGCCGCGAGGGCGGGGCGGCGCACAGGGCCACGCATTCCGTCACAGCGTCGTTATCGCGTTCTCATCCAATCATCGATCCCCGCGGACCCGCCGAGCGCCGAACGAGCCGCGCTGCGCGGAACTAATAACGCGAGCGCTCAAAGCGAGTCACGCTCCCGCCGACCGGCCGGCCGGGCAGCCCCGCCCCTCCCCGCCTCGCCCCGCTCTCGCCCCCGCCTCCACCCCCGCCCCGCTGACAAAGCGACTCGGCGCGCGCCGCGCAGTGGGCGCCGCCCTTGGGAATGAGGAGGCCGCCGCTGCTCAAGACACGCCATTAAACCTGCTTTTACCGGTAGCGGTAGCTCAGTACATCAACTGATGTCACTGCAGCGCCTCTAACTGGGAGGTCCTAGGTTACACTCCCCACGGCGGCAGGATTTTCGACACTAGCTTTTCAGCTAGGTCGAATTCAGCTGCTGTCTGGAGGAGAACTCTAGCGGCCGGCTGCTCTGATCGTTAGTTTTCCGTGGTTTCTTCGATCAACACCAGGCGAATGCCGGAACAGTACCCTACCAAACGGGCCACGGACCGCGCGCGATCTTTCCTTCCTCTTCCTTGTCCTATCCTCTCCCTTACACACACACTTACACTAACATGCACTACACTACCACATATTCCGGGAGACCGGTCGGGAGCTTAGAGCTTGTCCCGGCTGGGGCGATGCCCCGCTGGTGGGAGAGTCCAGGTTAGGGGGAAGCCCCACTAGCCGACGGTAGGTCGGCGCCGGATCTCGCCATCCAGCAGGGGAAGATCACCGCCATCTCCCGAGAAAAAAACATGCACTACACTAACGGGACTAATGACCGAAGTAGTTGACGCGCCCGGAAACACGAAAAAATCAATCAATCAATCAATCAAAACCTGCTTTTATTTACTCCCTTCGTTACGATGATAGGTATAGATTCCGAACGCATCAACTACTTAACCCATTAGTCCCCTGAGTGAAATACGGGCTGTATCTCGGAAGGTGGTGCTGTTGCTTCCCCGCTGGAAAGTGAGACTCTTCGCCAACCTACACGTCGACTTGCGGGCTCCCGACTCCAGATACCTGCCCCAGCGGGCACAAACTCCCAACTGACCTGCCGGCATGTGATTGTATTGTCCCAGGCAGAAAGTGCATGTACGTTGGTGTGTGTATCTTTGTGAGTAAGGGGAGAGGAGACAAGGATTGGAAAGGAAAGATTGCAGGGGGTCCATGGCCCTTTCGTTAGGGTACTGATCCGACATTCATCTAGTATTGATCAGAGAAAACACGGATCATTCCCGACCAGAGCAGCCGACCACTAGAATTATCCTCCAGATAGTGGTTTAATACAACCCAGCTATGTAGCTAATGTTAAAAATCTGCCACCGTGGGGGCTGGAAGTTTAGGACTTCTCGGTGATCGATGTTGCAGAGGGAACTGTGATCCGCTGAGCTATGGCAGTCTGTACGTGAGACATAGGTGTTGCCCAGGAAAAGGATCAGCTCAAAGAATAGCATGATTATTATATACAAAGAGTCATTTAATAAATACCTATTTATATACTCCTGTAGTGATTATGATGATGAATTGATCGATTGTCTATCGTAGGTTAGGGACGAGACTTAAGCCTTTGGGTCCTTTTTCTGGGCAGTTTATCACAATAGTAAAGTTTGTCATTGCCTTCCGCTGCATGAAGGATAATGGTGTGATCATTGCGGACGAATGATGAACATACATTAATGAATGGTATGATGGTTCAAATGTGTCGTGCAGTATAAGAGAAGCTAACCTCGCTGCAACTACATGGTGAAAACACCATTTCTTACTCGAGACTCAATTCGCTGCCAGTTTTGTTCAGATATGATGGGTGCCAGTTGAATAATTATAAATTAATTTAACGAAGTACCTATTTTTCATCATCTGATCAGTATTTTTGAGGTACTTAAATGTTTGTAAACGTGCAAGTAACCGTTGAAACAACACAATCAGAAGTGTATCCTTTAAAATGTGCTAGTTAAAAACAAAAATCACCGTGATGCATATGCTCTCCTGTCATTAAAGACAAACTGGACGTTAAGAATTCGTTGTTTTTCTTCGTTACGCCTGTTAATGTAAGATCCCCCCTTACATGAATCATCCTGACACACATACCTACGGCGCAAGTAACTTATGTCGAAGCAATTTTCAAGAGGTGAAAATAAAAAAAGGAGTGTAAATTTTGTAAAATAATTAATTAAACTTGATTCATTAAATTTATTTTAATCCAAGCCAACCCTTTCTGCTAATTTCCATCGCTTTCTTTGCAGTGGACGATGTGCGGATGACATTCTTAGTCATCGGTGTAGCTTTGAGTAGAGAGTAAATAGAGAATTGAAATAAAAGGACATTCCCTTTGTAAAAGTGTGATTTTATATCGTAAAGACATTTAATTTGAAATATGCCAGTGAATGCCATACACCAATTCAGATTATTAGCTTTTTCTGTTAATGTGTTTACACAAGATTTAATTACTGAAACTTTGCATTCATATTTGTCTTATTCATTGAGAAAATCCCCTGTGGAGTTTATGAAAAAAATATCAGTGTTTAACCGTAACACATCATAAAATATTTTTAATTTGTGGTAATGAAAACAAAATCGTATACATTATAATTTATTATTAATAATTTTTTAATAATTATTAATAATTAAACTTATTTATCAATAAAATATTAATTTTTCAACTACTTTCAAGTTTTCTGTTTCTACCAATTGTTTTTGTTAAAATAGCACTTTTAGCTATATTTTTCGTTCGTGGACAGAGTGATGATGAAGACACGCTATTTAATCGCATTCAAGACATTTGTATGCATTTGTACTTCCACAAGCTGCGAATGGCTGAAGTAGAAAATATTACTAATTTATTCACTGCATCTTATAAAATATTCACCATCTCACATAATTTCCAAACAAGTATCCATTTGAAATTACTTAATTAGATTAACACTCCTAATTAGAAAATGTGAGGAAGTCCGAAGAATTGCGCAGTTCTATGCTAGCGGCAGACTGCGAGATGGTGTAATTTTGATTTGAGTCAAGTTTATGAATTGTACATGCATTGCGTAATGCTGCGAACGCATTGTCATTTGAAACGAATGATAATTCACTGAGTTTTCGACTTCGTGTTGTTGATTCTAGCACAATAAACTAGAATTAATCGAGAGGCAGAAATGCGAAAAATGTGATAGTTTATCGAAAAAATCGAGATACGAGGTAAAACTTTACTCTGCAAAATATCTTGAAAAAGTTATAATTTGAAACTTACTGCGTCTACTGCTTTCCACAGTCAGCGCAGATTATTCACAATTGTCTCTAACTCGATATATTGCATTTACCCGCCAACTCTCTCCTCTCTCTCTCTCTCTCTCTCTCTCTCACACACACACACACACACACACACACACACACACACACACTCACACACACACACACGCGCGCGCGCGCGCGCACACACACACACACACACCGATGGTGTACAGTTTAATAATGCTCTAGACATTCGTATGCCCTTACATAACATTGTTAGAAAATTGTTCATGCAAAGTCTACATTGAGATTAATAATGTCTTTGGGGAACCAAAACGTGACGAAAGTACGGGATCCCATAATAATATTCCAAAACCGATTAGAAGTAATCAATGAGATAGTAAATGTATCTCTTACCAATTTTAAAAATTAATATTACCTTAAAAATGAATATTACTTAAATATTTGTGTATTTTGTAATTTTGTTTTAAAGTGTTTAGGAGCCACTAAGCGATTTAAGGACACGCTTAGTCTACTTACGTATTAATCCACCCCTGACTACTTAGTCTAACGCACGTTCTTTACCATTATTTGCTTTACATTTCCCTGCATGATAACGACGGGCATACAGACGGCAAGGACGGCTTTCTTAGTAGATTCAAACCGCCGTAAGTCATGAATACGCGATCAGGAGCGTATAATGCTTTAATGATCTCCACTACTGAGCATCTAGCTTACAGAAATCTTTAAAAACTTGCTTGTATGTTTTGTTTAGGATGTTTATATCCATTGATATAATCATTCATATGTTCATAATACAGGGCAATACAATAAGAGCTAAGAAAAAAAAAACACACGAAGTTGACTGCCCCATTTTGGGGGCAATGAACACAAATGGGTTCACCCACGTGCTCAGCCTGCTTATGTATTACCCCGCGCGGGTTCCACACTCAACGCACGTTTTCCACTCCGCGCACTTTCCGACGCATTCGGGCCCAGTGCGCGCGCGGAACGGGGCGGACGAGTTGGGTGCCTGGGGGCGGGGTTGGGAGCGGGGGGCGGGGCAGGAGATGGCGAGGGCGGTCGGCTGTCGCCGCGAATCGAATCCCGGGCTCTGGCGGCGACGGTGGCTAGGGCGGGGGTGTGGGGGTGGCAGGGGGGCGGGGCGCACCGCGTCGGCGCGGGGTACGCTCCGCCGCCGCCGCCGCCGCCGCCGCCGCCGCCGCCGCCGCCGCCGCCGGCGTGCCCAGCCAGTCTCGCGCGGGACGGCGAAGCGCGCACGCGGTGCCCGGCGACCTCTGTCCCTTGCACGGCCCCCGCAGCGGAGACACCGCCTCGCGACAGCCCACCGGTCGGCCGACGCGCGCACGGCAGCGGCGCCGCGGGCCCAGGCGGAGGCGGAGGCGGGTCAGGCGCCTGTGGGTGGTAAGTGCGCGGCTCCTCGCAGCTGACAGCCCACGGGCACAGCTGCTCTGCGGCACGACACGACTCTGTAACTTTAATTTGTCCAGAAGAGTCCGTCCGGTTCTACACGACGCTGTGATTTGATTTTCGGGCTTGAGGCTTTAAAATGTTCACGACACAGGATTCGTGTTGTAAACTCGCTTAGATATTGAGTTCGTACGTATTTTACCTATTACTGTTTCACAACTTTTATGGATTAATCTTTTGGGAAAGGTTATGTATGAACTATCTATGAAAATCTAGGGGATGTTCTTTGGTCAACTCGTTATGTGGTTGACTCTTTTCGTGAAAATACATTCCGTATAACCACAATTAGATGAGGTATTTAGAATTTTAGCCGTTTGATATGAAAACCAGCACATTCCATTACTTTTCATAATTCACTTTTCGGTATTTTTGAGAAGTTTAAGGGGGTCTTTCATAATTTCAGGAAGAGATGTAACTTCATATTCAACTTATTCTTACCTAAAATGAGTGGGGGAATATCATATTCATATCAAACCGTCTGTGGACGCAATAACATTTTTCAATTGTAAAATCATCAACTGTAAAATTCATCAATTGTAAAATTCCCATAAATGGATCTGTGATAACAAAGGGCTCTCTTTTAGAAAAGTGTTCATATTAGAATGTTTTAAATTTAGAATGTTCACTTTCGCATCCCTTTGTAGCGAAGTGACAGGTCTCTTCTTAAGTTTCATTGCAAATTCATAATTTTTTTTCATTCTACCACGTAATCAGAATTAAATGAACAAATTAAAAATATGAAATATGTGATGTTTTTATATCCTATTCATCAGCATCAAAATCAGGTACTTCATAATAAGGTACGTACAAGAAGGTTCTGCTTTTTTGATGAAGTTGCTAATCTTCTGTCATTTGATAGATCAAGTGCGAAGGTTGTTTATGAAATGGAGCAAGATCTACCGAGTAACGAAAATTCCACGGAACTGCAGCTGTTCTAGGAAAGTATCGAACTTTTGGCGAGAGTTTGGAATTTGCTTTCGATGTACACTTTCGCTGCTTCCAGCAAGGATTCGAAACACGAGATTCTCTCTTTTCTCAAGACAGAAATTAGACAGACAGTAGCCAATTCATGTTTTTTGTAAATAGAGAACACCCCTCCTTCAAATAATTAATTTAAAATGAATGTTCAAAAAATAAGAAAAATCATGCGCATACCTCTTTGAAGTGCGAATCATATTGAAGTAGGTATCTAACCAGCAATATTTTGTGCGAACGCGCTATCTACTGAATACTAGTAATAATACCCCTATGTTTAAACTTTTTAAACGTTTTTCCAAACGTTTTTATGTAACACGCTATTTTCAAAAAATATTTGGATGATTTATAAAAGGTAACATAAACTATAAATTGAAATTGTCGTTTGGAAAACATTTTCTCCGAGTGCATACCTATAACAGATAGGCGAATGTGAAATATTGCTGTAATTTGTCGTCTGATATTCTGTTATCACTTTGTTATAGTCTGTGTATTCTTTTCACGCACTCAAGCTTAACTTTCGGCGCTCTTGCCCATTCTGAAGACGGAGAAGATCAACTGACTGCTTTGTATGCCGCTCCTTTCTCGCCTTTTTACAAAAAGCATTGCCAGAACTGGCAATTACGGTAAAAAGCAATAAAGCAGACGAGTTGAGATCGGGAAAAGATCTGTATGAGAGCTCAAGGTTAGGTGAAAGTGAAACAACGAAAGGGAAGTTGAGGAGAGGGCCGAGAGGAAGGGAGATTGAAATGAATTAGCGAGGGGTCTTTCATGATGAGATCTGAATCAATAAACGGCGACTGGGGAATGACAATGATTGAACAGAAAAGATGGGATGGCGATTTTGGAATTGCACTGGCAGGTAAGAGTTATTGGGATGCCGATGGTGAGAAGGGGGTGATGGAAAGGGAAAGGGTCGGCGAAGAGCGAACGACGTAGGTGAGAAGCAATTGACAGAAAGGATATAATAGGATTAGCGTAGTGAGACGGAGGGACAGAGTGATGGTATGTGAAGGAATGGCTGTGATATCAACCCTATTATAATCTGATATTGCAACTGCAATAATGAAATGGTTGTATGGCAGTCTTAGTGGGAGGCTGAAATCCAAGTGTCCAGATGGAGGTAATGAAACGAAACGATGAAAGTGAATTGGGAAAAAAAATTCAGCGTGGAAGGCCGCCGACGAGGGCAATGCAATAAAGCGAAGTGAAAAGAGGTAAGGGAAAACCATGGTCAGAAAATATACCGTTTGAATAATAGACATTGAATTTCTAATACTGAGAAAGATTCGCGATTCGAAATCTCAAATACGCGTTTTGTTTGTCAATCAAATCCTTAATATCGAAACGAATTCAACACTTTTATATCTACTAACTTTGCCGCACTACAGAAGTTTTAAGTGTTATACATTTCTATTCCCCAAATATACAAAGTTATGATAAATGAGAACGAATCACTTTTTACCACCTATTTAAAGGAATACTATCTATTTTCGAAGGAACTACAAACAAGTACAAGGACATTACTTGTGATTTACGACCTTTGATTATTTCGAAAATCTTTGCTTTAGAGGTTCTAATGTAATGAAATAATTTATAAAATTAATTAATATTTTAGATTCTTTTAAACATTTATTCAGAGTAAGATTCTCAGGATATGATAGAAAATAGCCAGCGATGTTCACAAATTTTTCAACTTTTATTGCTAAGCACGAAGTTAACGAACAATCCCAGTCTTGAAATTTTACCCCACACCAGGTGTCCCACCAACTATGGGCAACTCCCACAACTTCTAAACCGTTCATGGTATCGACATGCAGTTCTCTCAACAATGCGAAATCATGGGGCACGAAATATGCCGTAGAGGAATAATTTGATATATTTTTAATTTTCGAGAAATTTAAACATCAATTTTTAGATAGAACTATATATTTTTCTCATCAGCAATGGATAGATTGTAAAAAGACGAATAGAATTTTGGTCATATGTTAGTATTTTGATAGAAATTTTACTATGAAAGTAGGCTTTCTAGCGTGTGATTTGAAATTAAACGGAAATAATTTTCTTTAGTAACTTTTGCAACTGTCACCTTTGGAAAAGTGGCCTTCGATTCGCGGCGCCGCCTTCCGAAACAGGCTCGCTGCCGCAAAGACTACCTTCCCTAAAGCAAGAGGAAATATTGTCCATTTAATTTAAAATCACAAGCCAGAAAGTCTATTTTTGTACTAAATTTTCTAATAAAATCCTAACATCATTGGATTCCTATTTTCATAGTCATTGTTGGCGAGAAAAATATATCATTCCATTTAAAAAATCAAAGATGATTAAATTTCTCAAAAACTAAAAACATTACGAACAATGTCTGTACAGATGATATTACTTACACCTTGATTCTGCATCACTGCAAAACATGCTGTTAGCGAAATTAAATTTCGATATTCCCTTGTGGGACATCCTATGTACATAAGACAGTTGAGAAGAAAAAAGTTTGTGGAATATACAGGTGTCCAAAACGATGTTTTGACAATGAACATACAGTGGGAATTTTCATGTAACAGAGTTAAACACGAAGCATTTGCCCCTGCTAGTTTTGCAACATCATATGCTTAGATGTGCGGCAGATATATGAAAACCTGCTCCTCCTACAATCAGAATATGATCTGCCGAAAACCTATGCATATGAAATCTGACGAATAGGGGCATAAACCACATGTATAACTCAAATGAAATTTTCTATTAGATGTTCAAAAAAGTGTTAATTTTCTATTCCTGTGCGTACTCTAGAAAAAAAGTTTTGTAAGTAGTTTTTCTGAGACCACTGAATACATGATTTATTCATAACATTAAACTTCGACTAGTAAAGAATTTAAACATCGTTGCTAAATATTTTCAAATGTATGATATTCATTTTATTTCTTTCTGTTTCCTAGCGTTAGTTTCCCGCTCAATTGCACCCCGGATAATAATAATAATAATAGTAATAATAATAATAATAATAATAATAATAATAATAATAATTATTATTATTATTATTATTATTATTATTATGAAGAGTTCTTAACGACCATAAATTAAGACTTGAAAAGCAGGTTAACGGGGCTTGGTCAGAAAAATGTACACTAGTTGTTTGCCAACGTTTCGGAAACTTTTATTTCCATCCTCAGGGCTTACAACATCAAGAACAACTCAACCCATTCACTGCACCATCCTCCATCTCCGGCACCTCCCATGCAATGAGGGACACAGCATCACCCTCACCACACCAACACACAGCATGACTGAGACTAGCACGATGTGCACTTGCTCAACATACAAAATCCACTGGCCATTCATTTAAATTTCTTGAAACTCAGATTTTGGACAAAGAAAATAATTACAAAAAAAGATCCATTAAGGAAATGATACACATCAACAAACACAATACCGTTAACAAAAAAACAGATACTGAGGGTTTCAGTAAAATCTATGTCAATCTCATTAACAAATATGATAATTCCCATAAATCCAATTCAAAATAACTTATTGTTATTATTATTAATAGAAATATTTTTTTGTTCCAATACCAGCCTGTCATCAATTGTCATTTTGCCTTTATATTTTAACCTTCAATGGGCCTTTCTGCTCATACCGATGCTTATGTGTGTAAAATGAAACATAAATTAGTTTTTTTTTAATATTTCCCAGTCTGAAATTTTTTCTGTTTTTGTCTCACCTCACAACATTTGTTAAGGTTAATAGACAATAATCTAAATTGGCCTTATGCCATATTATCATTATCATTATTATTATTATTATTATTATTATTATTATTATTATTATTATTATTATTATTATTATTATTGACAACTCCCATGTTAAAAGTAAATCATCGTGCTAGTCTCAGTCATGCTGTGTGTTGGTGTGGTGAGGGTGATGCTGAGTCCCTCATTGCATGGGAGGTGCCGGAGATGGAGGATGGTGCAGTGAATGGGTTGAGTTGTTCTTGATGTTGTAAGCCCTGAGGATGGAAATAAAAGTTTCCGAAACGTTGGCAAACAACTAGTGTACATTTTTCTGACCAAGCCCCGTTAACCTGCTTTTTAAATTATTATTATTATTATTATTATTATTATTATTATTATTATTATTATTATTATTATTATTATTATTATTATGATAGGAAGAAAACGGGAAGGAAAGAGCGCGCGGTCCGTGGCCGATCCTATTCAAGTCTTCGCCTGAAAATCAGTCGTCCTACGAATTCCATTTCGACAGGCGCCACAAACTTACCAATACACATCAGGTAAACTTCTGAGACCTTTCCAGAATAGAACCCACCACCTTCCTCTCACTAGCACGATGAAGCCGTGAGGTGGTACCTTAACATTCGCCGCTACTGGTGTTGATTTATTGACCAGAAACAAAATTTCCCGTAAGGGGATATATTTATTTTTGTTGTAGGAATCAAATCTGCCCGTAATGCATTATTAACTTTATAACAACTATCAACCACTCCTTACATTATGGGATCAAGAAAAAATGTCGAGAATTTTTGCGAATTAATAAGTAAAATCTTATCTTATAGCTACCAGGGATTGTGATCTGGAACACCTGTAAGAATATTCTTTTCGCAGGCGGCATAGGCATTCCGTGCAAAGGGGTGTTGCGTGACTGGATAAATCAGGTTGCGTGCACGACAGCGCGTGCAGCGGATACTTAAATTAAATCTCAATTAGAACTTACAACAGTTCTCTACTATCGGGCGACCATTGGCCCCGAAGTCACACTCACAGCAGAAGTCATTATCAGTTGAAGTTAAGGAAAATGAGACAGGCGTATGAAGAGATGCAATACAATGAATGAAAGCTAAAACAGAACAACACATAAAAACAGATACCACAGTACCAGTAGGGAACTGGTGTGGAAGAAGATATGCAGTTATCAAGAGCATAATGTAATATTATTTCATATACCAAAGAAAAGATTGTGACTTTTAAACGAATTTTGTCATATTAAAATCAATATGAAACTCCATGTTCAATTCGAATGCTTTAATGTTACTTTTAGGTTCTTCATATTGGTAATTTGTACGTTTGGATGATACGAGCATTTTGTAATTTTAAAGTAAAAGCATGAATTTGAATATTTGCTGAAACAAGAGTTTTTTTAATGAGTAACTTCACTTCGACAATAGATACTGCATATCGTCAATAATTTTCAGTAACTTGAAACAATCAGAAAGCAAAGAAAAAATACAAACATCGTTCAGTGAAATTTGAAATATCCTTCATGTGTGTTCTGATATTGGCATTATTAAAAATGCTTTCCTGTTCTCATTTTCATTTCACACATCTTTTAATTGACAACTGGTTTCATTTTGTCTCGTAGTAAATGTAGCAGTTAGGAAGATAAAACTCACTGATTACTACGTCTTGAAATATTTTTTTAATTGAAGTTTTTATAATATCGGCGAATTACTTAATTCGAATTTCTTTGGCGTTATCCTATAATTTCAAAATTAAACAAATTTATTTTATCTGCTACATAACGAGCTAGTACTATAAGTTCTTCTCTTTCAAAGGTAGAGGTTGGGTGTTTTATGGCATCGTACATCGAACTGAATCGGTCGTATACAGGCTCTCCATAAAGGTGGGCGGTCATTCCAAAGAAAACAGTGTCACTTGGGAAGTGCCTGATGTTGTCAGTATAGGTTTGGAAGAAATACACATACCTCCCTCCCTCGCCAAATTCGTTCCGGAAACGGCGATGCACTGATTCCGGATAGCAAACCTAGGGTTGAATACAGGCCAATTATTGCATATTTCGTAGTAAACGTAGTGGACATGCGTGTCTGTCAGGGGCGTTTATTCCATGGAAGCAAGGGAAGCATTGCTTCCCCTATCATTTCCAAGGATATCTTACATTTTAATATCCCTTGACTAGTAATTTAGAATCATTTACTAGTAATCCAAGTCAAAACAGTTTAAATTGTCCAATCTTATCTTTACAAAATAAGCACGTAATTCTTATTATCACCAATAGATAGGTAGAGTTCTCCTGTAAAGCTCTTTAGAAGCACTGGGCTGACTGCATCCAGAGTCTCATAGGAAATGCTGTTATCGGCAGATATGCTGGCGCGTGTGGTGGGCGCGCGCAGCCTCATTCACTCGAGCTCGCCTTTGGAAGCAATCGGCCAGTTGCATTCAGCGTGACTCACTGCGCGCGTATGGTGGGCACTGCATATGATTATCAGTTCAGTGTTTAAATTGTCCATTTGTCGTCTTATCCACGTGAACAATTAAAAATCTACCATCTGAAATGTAATCGCTTCCCTAGAAAAAAAATTCACCACACGCCACTGGTGTCTGTGTTGCATTCGTAGTCTTAAAGATGTCTACTTACTACCATTAAAAACTTGAATGTGATCATGGATCTCTTCCCTTTGCTAAAGCAGATCACCCGAGTGTCCTAAGAGTCGTTTATTGGCCAACAGCGTCAGTATGAGGATGTTTTTACACGTTTGGCCACAAACCATAACTTTGTAATTCTAAGTAATACTAATTGTAATTAAACATTGAACCGAGAAAAGCTAAGGATTGAACGAGAGCACATACTTTCACGCATTTTTGTAACATTTGCAATTTTTGAAAAATCAGAGAATTCAACAAAATGATGTCTGCGCCTTCTTTTTGTAAGCGTTCTTTGTTTTATTAAAGGAAAAATTAAACCAAAAATAAGGAGCCATATTTTTAGAAAATTCTGAAAATATCTTTGAGACTTTCTGTAAAGTACCTCAGAAAATCAAAATATTCATTTCACATTCGTAGGGCTTCAAGTTTGGTCAGATACATGGGGGAATATCAATTTTGAAGAAAAACGTGAACAGTATGGAAGTAACCGTTGTCTACAAATGGACGGAGGGATAGACGGAGGGAGGGCCGGAGGGAGGGTCAGAGGAAGGGACGAAGGGAGAGACGGAGGGAGGGACGGAGAGAGAGACGGAGGAAGGGACGGAGGGAGGGAGGGAGGGACGAAGGGACGGAGGGAGGGAGGAAGGGACGGAGGGAGGGAGGGAGGAAGGGACGGAGGGAGGGAGGAAAGGACGGAGGGAGGGAGGAAGGGACGAAGGGAGGGAGGGTGAAGGGATGGTGGGAGGGATGAAGGGACGGAGGGACAGACGGCAGACGGCAGACGACAGAGGGCAGACGTTCAAAAGACAGGACGTAGTACGTACGTACGTACGTACGTACGTACGGACGGACGGACGTATGGACGGACAGACGATGTCTTAACGTCTTAACGTAAACGAATTTTTCGGTATCAAAAACCCACAAACTGGATTCTGACACTTTGAAGTGCTAGAGGAAGTAATTTACTTCATATGGGATCATAGTTTATCAACTTTTTTGATATTAGGGCCCCTCAATACGAAAAAATCTGTTGAAAAATAAAAATGTCTATTGAAAATTAGCCGTCTTTGGCGCAGCATCACAATATTTTCTCTATACTACATAAGTAGATTGCGAGAAAGTAAAAGGGGCGTCTCAGATTTATGAAATCCTGGGATGAACATGCGATATATTCATTATCATTTATATTTATCGGACAATATCAGTCTAGGAAATCTTAATATTTGATTCATTGGTAATTTCAGGTTTGTAATTAAACTGATAAATAAGAACAAACAGTCATGCCATGTAATCATATTGCATTCCTGGCATTCGAAAGTCAAGTAATGTAGAGAAGTGTGTTTTCATGAATCTGGTGTCAATTGTTGTTCCTTCTTTGTGTATGTAGAGGACAAGATGTGCTGATGTCTACCAGTCAGAAACGCCAGCGACAAATCTGGATTTCAATCTATTGTGGAAGGTGTGGAACATTTTTGAATGTTCATTCTATGGGAGTACATTCTACTCTTCTTTTAGTAGGATTACTTTCGGTGTCTCTACAATACTCTCCAAGGTTCGAGGATCCACCTGGCTGAGCTGGCATTGCCGATGTCTCTGCGACGATTGTCTATTTATTTTATTTTATTTTATTTTATTTTATTTTATTTTATTTTATTTTATTTTATTTTATTTTATTTTATTTTATTTTATTTTATTTTATTTTATTTTATTTTATTTTATTTTATTTTATTTTATTTTATTTTATTTTATTTTATTTTATATTTTATTTTATTTTATTTTATTTTATTTTATTTTTATTTTATTTTTTTTATTTTATTTTATTTTATATTTTATTTTATTTTATTTTATTTTATTTTATTTTATTTTATTTTATTTTATTTTATTTTATTTTTATTTTATTTTATTTTATTTTATTTTTTTATTTTATTTTATTTTATTTTATTTTATTTTATTTTATTTTATTTTATTTTATTTTATTTTATTTTATTTTATTTTATTTTATTTTATTTTATTTTATTTTATTTTATTTTATTTTATTTATTTTATTTTATTTTATTTTATTTTATTTTATTTTATTTTATTTTATTTTATTTTATTTTATTTTATTTTATTTTATTTTATTTTATTTTATTTTATTTTGTCTATTTATTTATTTATTTATTTATTTATTTATTTATTTATTTATTTATTTATTTATTTTACGCCAAAAGGAGTTAAAAACTGTGTGTGACGTGCTACGGGGAGAAGTGAATTCTATGCACGTTTTCAAAATTCTGTGATCCCTACCCTAAGCCATACGCTAATTGAATTTTGATTACAGAAAAAAATGAGGGTTTTTTGCAAGGATTGTTAACAAAATATTCGCTCCGATGTAATAAAAAATATATTCAAGAGTATTGGGAACTAGATACTTGGAAGTACTAGGGTTCTAACATGACGGTGGCCGGATTTTCAACATCTATAAAGTGACGTTGAATTCAGCCGATGTCTGGAGGAGAATTTTAACAGCCTGCTGTTTCGATCGGCGGTTTTTCTTGGTGTTTACCTATAAATACCAAGCGTTGACAAGAGTAATACCATATCAAACGAGCCACAGTCCGCCCGCGAACTTTCTTTCTTACTCTTCGAACTTACTCTCCCCTTTTCACACCCCCACAAGCCCTACATGATCTCCTGTCAGAACGCCGGATGGGACAGTGCCTTGAGATATCTGGGAGGGAAAATACCCCGCCAGACGACGTCTAGCGGGAGGAGTACCACCACATTACGAAATAAAACACTCATACACTAACGGGACTAATAACCAGAGCGGTTGACGTTCTCGCAAATAGAAATCAAACGAACACAGTGCAGTCATGCGTGGAGTCTTGAGAAAAACACATTGAGAATCCATCGTTCTCAATGTGCCTCTGGTCTTCATTCATTTGCAGCATATTAAAAGAAAATATCACTGTTTTCGACAATTACTTCGATTTGTTATTATTTCTTATTTTAGGAGAACGTCTTGTTATGAACATTCAATGTAGATACGCGAATATTTTAATGTCATCAGGTCTTAAGTGTTAATATAATTCTATTCTTTATATTCCTTTAGTATTCGGTAACTAATGTTACTAACAAAGGGTATAAATGGCGTCATTAAAGGGCTGATTATCTTAGAAGAGAGATTGTTTAAAGCAAAAATCTTTATCTTCAATTTTGTATTTTCGAAATGTTGAATTTTTGCAATTTTTGCAACTACAGAGAGTTCCCCAGGAGTGAGAGTAGCACCAATTTTTTAACATCCTTTCTTATATACAGGGAGGAAGTTCAAAGCAACTATATGGAGCCGTTCTTGAGAAAAATAATTAACTAGTGCTGCTACAGAATTGCACAGACCTTTTCGGTAGTATAGTTTTCTAATTTCTTTGCTGTGAACTGGCTTTACGGTCTTGCTCTATCCTCCACTATCGCCCCCCAAATATAATTTTTTGAAATTTTCTCAACATTTCGCTTTCCTAATAGTAGAATCGAAATATTACTTCATGAATATTAAAGAAGAGAAAAACCTTGTTCAAAATAGCAATTTTTATTGAAAAATTTAGAGCCGTTTTTTAAGAAAGGCGTTTAAGAGTTTCTGTAAATGGGAAATTTGAAGCTCATTTTCACAGGAATCAATTGTGTTTTCGAAAAACTTCATTTGAAATCATTTGAAACACTTTTACTCACAAATGCTATAGTGTATACAAAAATGTGGATACGGCTCCCCATCCTAGTGCCAGCTGCCATCTATCGCCGCCTAAAGTGTATTTTTTAACAAATTTTCTCAACTTTTCAGTTTCCTAATAGTAGGACCGAAATGCCACTTTAAGAATATTAAAGAAGAGTAAAACCTCATTCTAAATAGTAAATTTCATTGAAAAATTTGGAGCCGTTTTTAAGAAAATGCCGTTTAAGTGATACTGTAAATTGGAAATTTAAAGCCCCTTTTAACTGAAAATTTTTGAGTTTTCGAAAAACTACATCGGAAGTAATTTGAAGAACTTTTACTCGCAAATGCAGCGGTGTTTACAAATAGCTGATGATTTGCTTATCAACGGTGTGAGAGATATTTCACAAAATTACATTTGTGTAATTTTTGAAAAAAACAAGAAATGGATCCACCAAAATTAACTTTACGTCTTACTTAACAGTGCAATTAGCACTATCCGTTGGAAGAGGTTGAAGAACAAATTTGGAGCCATTTTGAGAAAATGCCATTTGAGCGTTTCTGAGAATGCGGAATTTAGAGTTCATTTTCACAGAAAACTGTCGAGTTTTGGATAAATTTTATATGACAATATTAAAAGCACATGCACTCATAAAAATTATAGTGTGAACAAATCACCATTAATATAAATATTAACGATATGTGAAACAAGAAAAAGTTACATTTTGTATTTTTTTGAAAAAGCAGAATAGAGGTATATAGCGTTTTTGTCATTTTATACGGTACATTTAACACTATCTCTGCCAAATGTTTAAAGAAAACAATTGGAGCAGTTTTTGAGTAAATCTTGTATTTTGTTATTTTTTAAATTGCACAAATTTCACGCAATATTGCGCGAAAACTACTGAAAGTTTCAAAAAATGTACGTGATCTCAATGAAAGAACTTATTATGGACAACAGATTTCATTTGGAGGAAAAATCTCTGTCTTTGATTCTGTAGTCGTAGTTATATTTTACTCCATTTTTACGAGAAATTTAAAGAAAAAAATGTGAGCCGTTATTTAGAAAAAATTGAAAATATCCCAGGGGCTTCATGTAAAGTATCCCCAAATTTTAAAGGATGTTTTTTAAAATCTCAAAGCTTCTACTCGTGTCATATGGACAGGGGTTTCTTCAATTTCAAAGGCATCTTACGTGATGTTCACAGACGGTCGGCCAGACGGACAGTCAGACAGGCAGACGGACGTTTTTCCGTCAATTGATTTTTCGGTATCAAGGACCCACAAAACAGGGATTCTGGTTACACCACGTGTTAGAGGATTTTCTGTTCTTAATTTAGAAAATGGATTTATCCACTTTTCGTTATCAGGGCCCGGTAATGAATTTTTTCTGCCGAAAATCCGTCGTTTTTCACGCAGCATTACATAACTTTCTCTGTACTACGTGTATTACCCGTATATACGTACGTATACGAGAAAGTAAAAATAGTTGATTTCCACACGGAAAACAAGGAACACAAGCGTGTTTCGCGGGCGACGTTAACAAAATGTTCACGTAACGCAAACATTCGTTAACTTCGAGTCCCTATTATTTTATCATAAAAATTGCTCTAGTTATTAGACTGAACAAAAAATCTTCATTTTTCTAGCAAGCTACCGCCAGTGGTGTGAGGAAGAAACTTTTACGGTAGTTTGTTTGAATATACACACTCATTCAACCGTTGTATCACATTCAGAGTTACTCTGAATGCGGAACGCGAATCTGTAATTGGGTATGTGAGATTCGTAATTCATTGTTTTCTAACCGTTTACAGGTGTGTTATTCAGTACGCCAATTTCCATTACAATTTTGCAAAACTTGGATTACGAAAAAAAAAATATAAATAAAATATCAAAACTAATTGTTGTGAAGGTCACGTAAACTATGTAATCTGCATAATAGTAACTAACAAAACACACATACATTAAATTATATTAAATATATCAATTCAACTTAAAAATGTACTGGCAATGTCTTTGGCAATATTTACCAAGACATCGGGGATGTAGTGTGTAGCAAAAGTGTCAGTAAAATTTCTTTTATCTTCTTTTTTATCAATTCCTATAATTTTCTACTGCTAAACATCTTGGGCGGTTGGTTGTTAGCGATTCCGTTATCAATTACTAAAGGATCATTAGTCCTGTAAGTGTAGTGTATGTTTTTCAGGGAGAGGTGACTGTGATCTTTCCCTGTTGAATGGCGAAATCCGGCGCCGACCGGCGTCGACCCACCAGCGGGGCTCTGCCAGGACAAGCTTGAAGCTCCCGACCGGTCTCCCGGCATGTGTGGAAGTGTAGTGCATGTTCATGTAAGTGTGTGTGTGTGTAAGGTGTGAGGATAGGACAAGGAAGAGGAAGGAAAGAACGCGCGCGTTTCGTGGCCCATTTGTTAGGGTACTACTCCGGCATTTTCCTGGTGTTGATCGGAGAAACCATGGAAAACTACCGATCAGAGCAGCCGGCCATTAGAATTCTCCTCCAGACAGCGACTGAATTCGACCTAACTGACAAGCTAGTGTTGAAAATCTTGCCATTGTCGGGACTCGAATTTAGGACCTCTCGGACAGAGGCAGTGACATCAGTTAATGCACTGCGCGACCTCTCCCGGTCCCTAAATATCTCCCGGTGTTCTATAGGACCTTGTATTAGTCACCGTATGGCGGGTAGGCGAACACTCCCTGCAAAACTCATGCAGAAGATGCGTGAGCATTTGTGAGTCGAGTCATCTAATTTCAAACATCAATTGTTGAAACCAAATAAATCGAAATTATCAATGTTCGTTGTTTTCGCTTGATTGAAGTGACCTGGTCGTTTAGTGTTGTAATAAAGTTATTAAACGTTCCCCAAAGGATTTAAATGGAGGTGCGATTTTCCCTTTTGGTGTTGAAACCTGACTTATACGATTTAAAGAACTTCCCCTTCTCTGTGCGTACAATCTGTATAAGGTAGAGTGAAGGGCTGTTTGCAGTACGTGATGAGAGTAGAGATGTAGAGTAGTGATGTTACGTTGGCACATCTGGCTTCATTGTCACTTTCTCGCCCTTACGAATGTAAGACGAGAAACTACTGTAATCGTGCGCCGGAAAACGGCGAATTTTCGATAGAAATATTCTTGTTTACAGTCTGTGATAACGAAAAAGTTGACACATCCTGTTCCTGTACTAGTGAATTGCTTCTTCTATTAACAATTAGTGTAGCCAGAATCCATGTTTCGTAGGTCGTTGATACCGAAAAACGACGGCAAAGCTTGTGTGGTCAACGCTAGCGCCTAAACCGTCCAGCCGATTTTCTCCAAAATTTATATTCCCCGATCAATCTAAACAACCCAGGGTCTTTGAGAGTTTCAAACGGATATAGTGATTTTTCAAGCGCTTTATATGAAGCCTCAAAAACATTTCCAACATTTTTTCAAAAACATCGCATTTTTTAAATCACACTTTGCCCTCTGATAGCGTAAAGGGCATTTAAGATAATGGTGCAGATCTCATGTTAGATGAAATCCCTCATTTTTCAAAAGTTGCAAAAGTGCAAGTTTTTGGGCGTATTACTACAACAACAATATTGAAGATAGAGATTTTTTCTAAATAAAATCTGTTTCGTAAAGATAGATCTTGAAATAAGTCCATGTTCAAGTTTTCCAATTATTCGCACGATTATAGCCGCATGACGGGAATGAACAGGCTTTGAACGCGGAATGGTAGTTGAAGCTAGACGCATGGGTCATCCTATTTCGGAAATCGTTAGTGAATTAAGTATTCCGAGATTCACAGTGTCAAGATTGTATCGAGAATACCTCATTTAGGCAAAACCTCTCACCAACAATTAATGACCGAGAGCAGCGGCGTTTGCGCAGAGTCGCCATTGCTAACAGACAAGCAACACTCCGTGACATAACCTCAGAAATCAATGTGGATCGTACGACAATCGTACCCGTTAGAACAGTGCGGCGAAATTTAGCTTTAATGAGCTGTGGCAGCAGAAGCCCAACACAAGGGTCTAACAGCACGACATTGCCCGCAGCGCCTCTCCTGGGCTCGTGATCATATCGATTGAACCCTAGACGACTGGAAAATCGAGACTGGGTCAGATGAGTCTGATTTCACTTGGTAAGAGCTATTGGTAGGGTTTGAATGTGGCGCAGACCTCACGTAGCCAAGTTGTCAACAAGGCATTATGCAAGCTGGTGGTGGCGCCATAATGGTGTGGGCTAGTTTTGCTTCGAATGAACTGGGTCCTCTGGTCCAACTGTGGATTATTGACAGAAAATGGTTACGTTTAACTACTTGGAGACCATTTGCGGCGATTCACGGACTTCATGTTTCCAAACAACGATGGAATTTTGATGGATTATAATGCGGTATGTCACCGGGCCACAATGTTCGCGATTGGTTTGAAGAACATTTTGTACAAATTGAGCGAATGTTTTGGCCACCCTCATCACCCGATATGAATCCTATCGAACATTTATGGGACACATTCTCGAGGTCAGTTCGTGCACAAAGTCCTGTCCCGCAACACTTTCGCAGTATGGATCGAACACGAAGGCAGCATGGCTCAATATTTCTGCATGGACTCAACGATTTGTTGATAAATTAACACATCTACTATAAATTAAGTAAGAAAAAGGAATTCAGTAATGTGATTGTAAATATAAAATATAATTATAACGGATTTGAAAATTTGGCGAGAGAAACGTTTTTACAAGGGTCGTTTGACACATCTCTGGTAAATTAAATATTTTTTATTTGGAGACATTATTATTTGTAGTCTTATGATGTTAGTTATGATGCGCCAAAACACATCTGTTTTTTTCAAAACTAACGTATTGTTAATTGAATTATGGATCTCAGAGGGTAGTTACGCCATCTAAAGCCATCCAAGCTTATTTAAATTATAATAAAAATGTTGACAAATGCATTATCAATTTTCGTTAATTTTTGTTTTATCTATATCTGATGTTTAATTTTTAACTTGATTTATATAATGTTTATCGTATAACATGAGCAATAATCTTTAAAGTGGTAGGCAGTCTTTGTGTAGTACTATCTAAGATTACCAATTGCACAATTTAAAGATACGTAAGTATATTTATGCCCAAACTAGCAATTAATTAGCAAATTAATTAAAAAACTAGTAGTACCGAAAGATATCTTTTAACATTGACAATTTATCACAGGTGCTTCTCATTGAGATTATGATGCATTAACATTAGTCTACCTGAATTTGACAGAAAAGCTAACCACCAATTATTGGAAGCGTCATACGCTACTGACATCAGAGAATTGTAGAAGAAAACATTTCATTAAAATTATTGAAATGTCACGTGCAAATAATCCATGCATACAACAAAGCACATTCATCGAAACAAATTAATTGACACTAGAGGGAATATTCGCAGGAACATGACCTCTGAAGAGTCTCAAACACGTTATAAAACAATTGTTTTTGAAACTGCATCATATTCAAAGTTACCATGCAGAGAAAGATAGAAAGTTTCAACATTTAACATGGGAATTGACATTGAATATAGTATGAACTTCAAAGGTTTCTCTAAAATCAATTTTCGGAATTTCCTATAAATAAGTGCCAAATACAGTTAAAGTGTCTTCTTCCCGTTAGTTGCGTCATACGATGATCTGGATCAGAAATGTCATTTAAAAATAAGTGAGTGACTGGCAATGTTTCAAAATCCTGTACACTATTTCTCGCCTTTCTTTTTAGTATTTAAAGTTGCATCAATTTCTCAAACGAATTTTCTTCATTACTTGCTCTAGCCATCGTCTCTAAAAAGTACATTTTTATTAATACTAATTTTAACATAATATCATTTCTATTTTTCTCAGAACATACATTATATAATTATTTTCGAATGGTTTTTAGTACTCAGTGCAATCACTAATGTGGGTACATTTACACACTTTGAAATTAGAACATTTGATACTTTGAAAACAAAATTTAGCATTTTATAACACCCTTGATGATCTTGCAAAGCATGCGTTATTTTAAAGAAGGTTTGGTGTTTAAAACCGATTTCTTTACAAATATTTAAATTCCCGGTTATCCCGGTTAAAATAAGGAATATAAAAGAAAAGTTATACATGACATTGAGGTATATCTATGCAATATTTCACTATCATATTCATAGCATCATTTATACCAGTTACCCATTTACATTATTTAACTCGAACAAATTTATCAGCTTGCGATATCTCCTCTGTAATACCGTTGCATCTGCAACATCGATGACCAGAAGGTCCTAGGGTTCTTGTGATGGATACGACGATTGCTCAGAGGACGAATTCAGCCATTGTCTGAAGAAGAATATTTGTGGCCGGCTGCTCTGGTCGGTAATTGTTTGTGGTTTCTCCAATCAATGTCAGGGGAATACCGGAGCAGTAGCCTAATAAATGGGCCAAGAACCGCGCGCTATATTTTCTTCCCCACCGTTGCCCCCTCCTTTCCACCTACACACATTCATTCAATATCCTACCACACACGTCGGGAGACCAGTTGAGAGCATAGAGTTTTCCCGGCTGAAATGAGCCCACTGGCCCTAATACTTATTTTCTGAAAGGAAATTCCACATGCGGATCGCAGTCTAATCCCTCCCTCCTATCTATCCTACTGATCTCCCGACATCTGTGATAGTGTACTGCATATAAGTGTGTACGTGGGTGAGTAAGGGAAAAGAGGAAGGGATGAGAATGAGGAAAGAAAAATCAGGCGCGGTCTGGTAAACCTATAATGTTCAGTAATTCAATTTTTGTGACGGTATTTGTATTTTTTGGTACTTTTAGACTCATGTCTTTTATGACCATCCACTGAACGTACCCGTGTGTTGGTTTACATGTTAAAAGAAACCAATGTTTTGCACGTGGTACCACACTATGTTTGAATATTTTAGTAAATGTAATTGTGTTATGTTGCTTTACAAAAAAACGTTTATAAACATAGTATATTTTACACATTTATAAGATCTGATGAACAAAAAAGTCATATTAAAATGTTTCTTCATTCGTAATTACCAATACCTATCAATGAATTATTTCTAACCGTATACGTAATTTCTATTTATACCATTCTGAGCATTATTAAGATATTTTGGTTTTGGGGGATACTTCAAATGAAGCTCCTGTGAAATTTTCATTTGTTTTTCAAAATGACTCCAAACTTAGTCTTTAAATGTTCTGGTCAAATAGAGTAACACGCGTTTTGAAATACTGTGTAGTTAGGAATTTAATTAAAACCTCTAAAATTTGGAAAATGGCAAAAGTTAAAATAATGGTTGAACCTGTACTACTCCTTCAATAACAAGCCCGAGATTTCTCTCTCCATGCAATTTATCTCTCAATTTTAGATTCCTCCTCCCTTAGAATCCTCGTAAAATAATTAGAACAAAAATACTCTTTTCAAAAAGAACTAATTTTATAGATTGCGACGTAAGAAAATTAGGGACGCGATGAGTCGAGAACCCATCGTTTCCGAGATGTGCACGACGATAAAGTGTGTTGCAGCGTAATTGTTCTTGCTGGAAAACAAGGTTCACATTGCACGTGTGCCTGTTTTTCCCTTGGTATAAAACCGTTACCTTCTCTTAGCGTATTATGTATAGGTGTAACAAACCCAAATCAATATTGACTAAAACAAAGCAAGTAAACAATTCTGCTACAACTGTATGAATCATAATTGAATTTTATTCGTCTTCAATTTCAACTGTCTTCAATTTCAGTGTTTTCAATTGAAACATAAATTGCTGAAACCATATAACTCAATTACTTACACTTCTCAGGTAAAGCAAAGATTGATTATCCTGCTTCTATTACTCATATTATCAGAATGGCTTTTTTACTTCCAGGAAAGCCTTGTTTTGGTTGTCAGGACTGTGAATTAGCTCATGTATTGCTTATTTCTTTTAATATAAAAATATGAAAAAATTGTGACTTACTTGGTTTCAACTATTGAACTACAAAATGAAACTATATTTAAAAATAATATTTTATACAAACTACAAGTGTATAAAAATTGTAAATTACAAATATTCTTTATTATTCTTACTTGAATCAGGGCCATGCACTGTCCCATAAAAGTATGATTTTTGTTTGGCCCAATGCATCCAGCGGAAAACAAAAGTAGTTCGGATGCAGTACTTCATTATATAATTTTTTAACATAATCAAAAGTGAAGAAAGCAAACTCATTAGCATATTTTTTCCCAAACCTTCTTGATAGATTAACAATTGAGTATTTGGTTTTTAAGTCATGAATACTAAATAAGAAAACCCATGTTTACCGCAAATAGAACATCTGTTGTATGGGGATATTTGGAAAGCACAGGTTTTGCATGAAATTGAAAATTATTGTTCCTACAGTTTTGGCAGTCAAGGTTTTTATTTTACCATTTACGAAGCTACTATAAAACTTAGAAGTCTTTCCCTTATGTACAGCTAGCTTTTTTTGGCAACAAGATTAGTTTTTTATTTAAATGTGTTTGTTTTCATCTTTAGTTTGTACCGCCAAAACAACTAGTGGGGTTAAAATAGCACTTACCTTCTCGAATTATTTCTACATTTGCAAGTTTGAAATATTTGAAGACTTCAACGGAAATGAGATCCGCGTTCTTTTAAGCGTTTCTTCTTCTATTCGTGGAAATAATTGAAGAAAAAATTGAAGCGGTGTTTTAGAGAATGGTTTTACAAATGGCATTAATTTCAAGCACAAATTAGACTATATCTACTTATTTCTTTAAAAAATTGTACTACATAAACTTCTTTAAAGAGCTGATTTTTTCCATAGATCTTGTCTAAAGCAAAAATTAGTATCTTCAATTTTGTTGTTTTGAAATGTTCACTTTTTGCAATTTTCGAAAATGCGGAGAGTTTGCAGAAAAGATGACTAGTTTCTTATCTTTACAGTCCCTTGAAACATATGAGGTTAAAATTTAAATAAAAACGTTTGTGAAATTTAATTAAAAATGTTTGTGTTGTTTGAAATAAATTGTTTTAAAAAATGAAAGATTGCCTATATTTCCTACAAAATTGCACGAAAACTACTCATATATATTCTGCGAACATCTAATTCCGCCATGCGGTCATAACCTGTTGACATGAATCACATAAGTACAAATACCAATGCACTAGCAATGCAATACTCTGCCAATGCACTAGCCTTTTATTCGCGACCCTGTTTCCATCTGTATATTATGCATATTGCTATCTCATCAATTTTTCACCTTAGTGTATACCGCTACTAAATCGGTCGATTGAAGAAAACCAAGTGATGAATAACACTCACTAGGAAAGTGTTTCTCACGGCCTTTCGACGACCTGGCTCGGAGCTGCACCTATTGGCCCCGCCCCTCGCGGTGTTTTGGTTGATTATTTGTGTTTCTGAGCGCATTAGCTGCTAAAGTAATGTTAAGTTATCACTGCCAAAGTCCCGTAGGTGCAATTATATCTGTGGTGTGAGCGATTATTCTCCACTGGAGAGCGCGATTCGGCATCGAATACTCTTTGGCTTGCGGAGTTCCTCCTCCAGGTATCTTCGCTAGCGGAGCACTGCCATAGCCGGGGAGAGCATTAAGATCACGACTGATCTTCCAGCATGTGCAGTAGTGTAGTCCATGCAAGTGTGTGTGTGTGTGTGTGTGTGTGTGTGTGTGTGTGTACGTGTGTAAGGGGAATGGAAGGTACAAAGACGTGGAAGGCGAGGTCCTTGTCCCGTTTTTAGGGTACTTCTCCGGCATTCGCTTAGGACTTATATGACAAACCATGGAAAACTACCTATCAGAGCAGTCGCCTAAATAGCTTCCTAAATAGCTCGTGTCGAAAATCATGCTGACTTCGGGACTCGAACTCTAGGACCTCCCGGTCAAAGACAGTAAAGTGGAAAATGTTAATAACCTAAGCTAACTCAGCTGGTCCCTGTGTGTTATTAAACGCCCTCATATTAAAAAAAATTAATTTGAAGTGCATCTTAGTGTTGTAGAACACCTACAAACTCCTGCACATCCACTTTCACATTACTATAGCAAATTTAAACTTGAATGAAATTAATACAATGCTCGTGTGGCAGAACTAAAAATCAGGTGTTAAGATAAATGAGACCGACGTTTTCCCCTTGAATTGAAACGCATCATTCTTGAAATCACATTTCTAGCATTTGTTAGTGGAATACTGTTACTGTAAGATATGCTGCTGCTAGAAGGTAGACCAATTTGCAATTCTGGAAATGGCATTCACTCAAAAAAAAAATTTTTGTTTTAATGTTTGTGTTGTGCCCTATTGCAGCTCAGTAGCAATATTATGTGAAATTATGTTCCATTATTTCGCAGATTATTTGTTTACATTTCCTATGTCGTTAAGAAGACATTCAATTGATAACTGGGAGCAGAATATCATGTGCATGGTTTTGAAAACAAACAATTAATAAATCCACTTTCGCTGAAGGGTTCAGTGTACCGTGTACTATACACGGGAATTGTACTTGAGAAGAGCATTTTCACTATGACGATTATAAACATATAATAAGTGTGCGTAAATATTTGTTTTACAAATGAACGGTGGAAAATGTTTGAAAGCTCTCCACCCGTCTCCTTGCTTGAGTTCATTGAGCGAGGAAAGGATTAGCTGCAGCTATGAAGCTGCTGACATAACCTTCACCTTCCTGGCCACACGCAAACCTCTGCTTTCGCACGAACAAAGCCATCCCCAAGGTCAGTTGCAAAGATAATCAAGATTTCGGGAAAATTAGAAACATTTAACAAATGGAAATTCATTGTGCACATCATTATGTTAGTGTTACGTATTGAAAACGTTTAGAAATCAAATAATGCATAATAGTTATTTATGTATCAAGGCCGTTAAGTATATGTTTTTACCCCGAGGACTTCTGCCCCAGGGGCTGAATAAACGAGAATTCGAAACATTTTATAATTGTTCTTGCGTCTAAAGTGAAAAGATGCATTGCAATAGTCATTTGTCAATATGACGTCACATAAACAAAACACAGTGTGTATCTAATTACTATTGCATAATCGTTATTGGACTGATTTGTTCGTACAAAATGAAAGAATATTGTGAAGTTCCTGCGAAAATTCTCGCAAAATCTAACAAAACTACAGACAGTGGTTTCCAGTAAAATCTCGAAAAATATATGAAAATGTTTATGGTGTATTTGAGTTACATAATAGTATAAATTGCTTTGATGAAACAGTACTTTTAGGTTATTTGCTTTTATTGACAAAAGTTATTTAGAATATATCATAACACCAAAAATAACATTTCAAGATTGTTAGCCGATGTGTCTTATACATCTTATTACTACGAATAGTACTCCTACTCAAGACGCACATAGTATGTCTTTAAAGAAAGGTGATACGTAACAATGAAATACGAGTGATTGGTGGCAATAGTACATTCACGGGAATATTCCGGAATTGCAATTTGTAAATCAATTAAGCAAAATACGGTTTTATTTAGGGAGTTATTTTACTTATTTGAGCATTATGCCATTTATTTACTGTATTTGCTTTCATCGTAACTTTAATAAATCGAATTCATAACAATGTGTGTGTTGTGTTGGTATTAGAGCGGACCAAAAAGTATTCAAAAGGCCCGAGGGCATAAAGAATCAGAAAGGCCCGCAAGGGTATTAACAATGCCGTTACGAGTTTTGTTTTAGGTCTATAAACACACAGCACTGAACTAGTAAACCATAAAATATAATACAGTGGACTATTTCATTCGAACCGCAATGGGAATTCAAAAAAGCTCGCTAAGCATAATTTTGCAAAAAGTGGGTACTAATATTAGGTTTATTATACATGATTAGTTTACTAAAAGCATCTTACATTCCGAATACATCTATACTTTATATTACTAGTTTCCAATGCGAGCAGAATTTGAAAGAAAACTATGTCAGCAAAAACTGCAAATATCTGATTGTTATTCTGTCTGTTCTCACATAGTACAGCGTGCCGGCTGAATTCTCGTACTCAGAGTATACGTCATACGACTACAAAGCTCCAAGGAGGCGCTGGCCGGGAGGCGCTGCGCTATTGTAAACGTCGCGTCCGTTTATATTATCATTATCATCATCACCCTCAGATACTCGAAACAGCCCACATGTATTCATCTCGACAACTCTACCGCGAACGGTGGATCAGTGTATCAACTGATGTCACTGCAGCATCTGACCGGTTCTAGGCAAGAGTCTTGAGGGTTGCAGAAATTTCGACACGCTCTACAGCTACGTCGAATTCAGCCGCTCTCTGAAGGAGAATTCTAGCGTCCGGTTGCTCTGATCGGTTGTTTTCCGTGGTTTCTCTGATCAACACCAGGCGAATTCTGGAACAGTACCCTAACAAACGGGCCACAGTCCGCGCGCGATCTTTCTTTGATCCTCCTTGTCCTCATCCCTTACACACACACTTACACTAACATGCACTACACTACCACACATGCCGGGAGACCGGTCGCGGACTTGGAACTTGTCCCGGCTGGGGCGATGCCCCGCTGATGGGCGATACCTGGTTGGGAAAAACCCCGCTAGTCGACGGTAGATCGGCGCCAGATCTCGCCATCTAGTGGGGGGATTTCACCGGTAACTCCCGATGAAAAAACATGCAGTACAATTACGGAACTAATGACCTCAGTAGTTGACGCGCTAGGAATCACAATCAATCAATCAATCAGTCGACTGTTCTCTCGACAGTCGAACAATTTTCCCTTGCAAAAGAGTGGCCAAGAGGCCGCGGACTGTTGCGAGCGCCTGTGCTGACCGGCGAGGAAACCAGAGCTGCGCAAGCCCAGCGCAGAGCGTTCTCTCCTAAGTCTCCCCCCCCCCCTGCCGCGACGCGTGTACGTGCTCCGCATTATATATATCTCACTTAGAAGGAAAGAGATGGAGAGAACTCACTGAAGGAAGTTCTAATGGAAGAATGCATATTTCTCAGGACACACGCATCCACACATTCTTCTCAGAATCATAGCATTCATATTACAACTTTAAAAATTTTAAATTTATCACTCTCAATCTCAACTTCAGGAAAGTTTCCAAATCTACACACTAAGCGTGTTTGAAAATTCTTCGTTTGTCAACACAACTACCACCGTTAGGCCTTCTGTGACACCACAAACATCGAAGACGTGTAAACATCCATAACGTTGGAGGAATTTGCATTGTCGTTTTAAGTGTAACTGGATGATAACAAAACTAATACTACGATATAGTGAATAACGGGTCTGTATCGCGAATGTCGTTGAGAAACTAAAAGAGCGAAGAGGCGTGTGGAGTGAGAGAGGACGGAGGGGTTGCGGAGAGAGGGTGGAAAGGGGGTGGAGAGAGGGTGAAGAGAGGAGGAAGGGACGACGAGGGGCGAAGGACGGGCGGAGGGAGAGCACGGGGATGGGCAACGGCGCTGGCGTGGATCGATCTGCGGCCCGTTTTATTTGCGCCCGGGGAGAGGCGGGGCGGGGCAGGGGCGGGGCAGGGCCGGGACGGAGTGGGGCGGGGCAGGGCGGTGCAGGGTCGGGGAGGGTACGTGGAGGAGCGCACGGCGGACGGCGGATGGCGCTATCCAGGCTAGGCTCCAGCGGCTCGCAGTTAGTACGGCACTGAGGATGGAAACGAGAACGCCAATGAGGAATGAGGTCAGCGACGAGTGCGGTGACGGGTAAGGCGATGAGATTTGTAAAGAGAAGGGCAAAGTGGATGGCGACATGAACGGCGATGAGGACAGCATCGAGCACGGTGTCGAGGACGGCGACAAGAACGGCGACTAAAAAGACATCGATGAAGGCGTCGAGAACGGTGACGAGAACGGTAACGAGAACGGCGACGAGGACGGCATCAAGAACGACGACGAGAACGGCGACGAGAACGGCGTCAAGAACGGCGACGAGAACGGCGACGAGAACGGCGACGAGGACGGCGACGAGGACGGCATCGAGGACAGCATGAAGAGATACGACCAGAACGGCGTCGAGAACGGCGTTGAAAACGGCGACGAAAACAGTGACGAAGTCGGCGTCGAGGACGGCAACGAGAACGGCGACGAGAACGGCATCGGGGAAAGGTGAAGAGGACGGCATCGATAAAGGCGACGAAACTACATCGAGGACGCCTCGAGGACCGCGTCAAGGACGGCGACGAGAACGGCGACGAGGACGGCATGGAGAGAGGTGACGAGAATGGCGACGAGGACAGCATCGAGAATTGCGATGAGATTGGCGGCGAGGACGGCAGCGAGGACAGCGTCGAGAACGGCATCGAGGATGGCGACGGGAACGGAGTTGAGGAAGGCAAAGAGGACAATCGGAGGAAAAGGGAGACGACACCCAAGAGGTCGGCAAAGAGGACGGTAGAGAGGGTGTGAATCGAAAATTAGAGAACAGGGAAGGCAACCGTGAAAACAGTGAAAAGGATTCAATGAGGATGGAAACAAGCAGAGACTAAAGTGTTACCCGAGACTGTAGCGACGTAAGCGGGGAACTATGAACTTGACTAACGGGGATGCGATGACTAGGCTTGAAGTGGTTGACTGGACCGACGGTGATGAACAACCAAGTATTGAAAAGAAAAAAACGAAAAAAACGATGAACAATGACGAGAGAGTTACATTGACATCACATTGGTGATAAGACTGTAACGGAAACATATCGTTGGGAATTGTGAGGGCGAAGAAAAAATAGCAATGGAAGAATTACAAGATTATCTGGAAAGATAAGAAACGATTATTGAAAATCAATTTATTTATTTGTTTAAGTCATTTTTTAACTACACGATCATTAGTGATCTTACTCACATCAACCAAAATTTGATTTGAAAAGCGATTTGTGGAAGGTTGATCAAAGTCATTATATACTAAGGGAAAACGTAAAAATATGGCAAATTTGGAACGTAAGTACGTGTGCGTTGATTGATTAAACGCCTACAAGCGAAACGAGATTCGAAACTGCCAATAACTTTAGTCCACACACTTTTTCTCTTTGTCTTACTACCACAATCAGAAGGTGAGAACTTTTTTTTTATCTAGGGCTTTTATCCAGCCGACAGCCGGTTACCCTTTACGCCCCGATGGGACGCATATTCGACCATACACTAGACACCAACACACTTGCGGGCTCCTCTGATCTGGGGTCAGCAGAACGCGAAGCCCTCCGCGACAACACATACAAAGTCAAGGGACGAACACCCATGCCCAAGGCGGGACTCGAACCCGCGACCCTTCGGACCGAAGCGCTGAGTCGGTACTGACTCTTAACCACCTCGGCCATCCAGGTCGGCAGGTGAGAACATACAATGAAGAAATGTTCCGATCCCTTACCTTGGGACACATATTCCTTCAACACATCATTTGTGGTACTACACTTACCCCGAGGCGAAGAGGCATTTTGGTGGGGCAAACACTCGTCAAAATGTTCTGTTTCGGTTTCTGAACACACCTTGCTCGCGTGCCATTCCTTCTAACGCGGGAACGATGAAAGGTTTCACGCTTTCGGTCTTTCAAGTTCGTTGAGATAAGTAAGCATTTACTTGGAAAAACATTAAGAATTTTGTTTGAATCAACATAGCGTCTGCGTTGTTTTTAGAGGAATGGATCACAATCGGTGAAACAATTAATTGGAAAGTGAGCTGGAATGAGCCACATCTAAATGGCGCGCGACAGTGAATATTACTATCTCGAGACTGAAGAAAGGAGTAAACAGCCAAAGTTATTTTTAAAGTGAAAAACAAATATCACCCTGTGGAAATCAACAGAACAAGCATCGGAATAAATGAAGGGAACGCTCTAATTTAGAATGGGTTTAAATTTATTTCAGGGTTTAATGATTTAAGGGAAAATAATATGAATAAGGTCGTCGTGTAATAAAGGGGATACCATGGTAAGACAGTGAAATAATCCCGGAACGTGTCCATGCTTGATGAGACTGATAAACTGGTTCAAAACAATAAAAATGTGAAGTTTATCTGTGAAATTGACAATTTTCACCTCCGCTTTACCGCTTTCTTTGATCTGTTGAACAAAATAATATATTAAAAATTTTTTTTTCGCAATTTGTTTTTGGAAATGAAAATAATATTAATGGATCGGGGCTAACAGTAGACATTTTAAAGTATTTATATGGATATTTTCAAAATATTTCTTATCTTTCTGAGTATCGAATTTTTTAGAATGCTAAAAACGTTTGAAATGATAAAACAACAACGAAAAACATGGAAGAAAGGGGGTTAGGGAAAACGTAAAAAAATTCCTCTAAGAAAAAACTAAGCTCTGCGATTCTGAATCGACTCCGGAAAACCGCGCATTTTTATTTAGATATTTGCGCCCGAAAGATAAAGAAACGGAATCTATTTTTTACCACTTTTCATTCATAAAAGACATATGAATGTCACAGTCAAAGTAAATAGCTTAGGTACATCAATGGAAACCTGGTCAATGAATTTTTTTGAGCAGTCAGTGTACAGAATTTGTCCCAAATATAGGTATATTTATTCACAGTTTTTCCACTAAAGGAAAGAAACGATCTATTAAAATGTGACAATATATCAGTCAGATTTCAAATTGTCAATTGAGAGTAAAATTAAACATTTTGAATAGAAAAAATCTTGATTTTGTAATCTTCTTTACTTAAGAGTGTAATAATTGCATCAACTTCCTCCTTCCCTTCAGGTTAGGTGGTTTAATAAAGATTATGTTTTGTTAATTTAACAGATGGTAATATTTATTAAACCTCTGGAAATCTCTAACCTCTAAAAACTGGACGTGTTAACTTACAGAAGAGTTGTTAACTTACTGAGTCTTGTTAATTCATTTCATATTTCTGATACATCAAACAAATGACTGAATGCTATAATAAAATATAATACACAATGCAAACAAGGAAATAACTCGCCATACAAACATATTTCTGTCACTTGGCAAAAAATGTTTAACCAAGGCAAAATTTAAAAAAATGAGTAAATAATACAAGCATAATTAAAAACTCGATTGATTGATAGAACAAATCTGACCAACATACGCTTCAATGAAGCCACTATTCTCCTCCTCGCACCGTTTCAGCTTAAGCGTGTACAACCGTTTCTCAATTTGGAGGGGAAATGGGAGTGGAGGCAAGGTAAGTTGCTTGTGCTCGCAGGACCGCCAAACTTCCCAGGCGGGCAAGAAGCTCGTGTGGGCGCGATTTGGCATACCATTTTGTAACATATTAACGTTTTAGAATAATTAAAAACAATGTTCATAATGAAATATTCATTATTTTGATAATGTTGTAATTAGTTCTATATAAATAAAATTGGAGTGTATGTCTGTGATTTAAAAGAAACGGCTTTTCTTATCTCATATGCTTATTTAGCAAGATAAAAACAAATATGTTTTTACGATTTTTGTCTGCTTTCGGTTTGTACAGGATTATTTCCGGTACGACTTAACTTATTTTCTTGCAATACTTAAAGTTGGAGTGTTACGGGAATAACTTACACTTTTTTTTATTTTTCAAAATATAATTTTCTGATATTTCTAAAAGAAGATGTTTGTTTGTTTTCTATACAAATCTACTGTTTTCTATAGATAATAATCAAAATCTGTAGTGTGACGTTCAAACCAACGGGAAATTTACGGTCAATATGAGATTTCATAAAAATTACCACCCCCTTCTTCTATCCCTTAGATCAAAATTTTAGGTTCACTATTTCGGTTTATATATTGAATCGGCGAATATATTGAAAAGTGAAGGAAAGCCATCGAAGTACATTAAACGCTCCATAAAGCTTCTAAAATTTTCCACTATTTTTTAAAATTCATTTCAACAGCGCCGTTACGCTTTGAGTAATTGCAGATCAAAATAGCTACTGTAGGTTTGCCCGGGTAGCACCGGTAGTAGAGGAGGGTGATGGCGTATTGGGAGGGTAGGGTGGGGAGGGCGGGTGCCAGAAGAGGCAAGGCAGGACAGGACGAGGACGGTGGGAATAAGCAGGGCAGGCGAGAGTAAGTGTACACTATAGTTAAAATTCACTCTTCTTTCTAATAGAAGAATGTGAAAATAATAAATACCGTGGAAATGCAGGGTACTTCAGCTTGTGTTCAATAAAAACAGGAACATTTTAAAACATGAGTGATTCGCTTACAAAACTGAATGCTTCCCGAATATTTTCCCCATGAGATGTATTTTAGTTCTGAAATAGAAAATAAGTCGATATGTCGTTCATCAAATTTATTTCGCAATTAAGTCATGCTTTTTAAGCAACCTTCATTTTAGGTAGAGCCTAAGCATATCTTACCAGAAGTTCGATGATAATTTAATATTCCAATAAAGATTTAACAGTTAAATGAGGAAATGAATGTAATATTTAAATCATTTTCTGAACTGCTACAAAGTTAGATGGTTTCAACCAATAGTATCAAATATCCAAACATTTTGAGACTGCTTTTGATCGGTTTTGTTTTTGTATTTTATATGACTTTGATGGCCCCTTTGATTTTTTCCCCGGAGAGGCTACGATTAGATTTGGAACTGAGTAACAGCACCCAGTTTCGCCACGGCTGATTTCTCAGCCCCGGTAAGAAATTCTAGACCATCGTTTACCTCATTAACTGGTTATGTTCCCAAACCCCCATGGGCTTCCACACACACTCCGCCAAGAATTGGTCCTAGCCGCTGTCGGGTGCCTCCCTCAGCCTTTATTAAAACATTCTCCGAGAATTTGAGGTCACAGAAGGCGCGGAATGTCGAGAGGGAGGAATTTCGTTGCCTCTCCGAAGTCTCATCGTGAGATAGGGTTGAAACAATGTCTGTGCTATTCACGGCTTAATAACTGTTGCTAAATTACCGACGTCAGAATTGAGCATCATATAAATTGAACTTTATGCTGTCTAAAGTGTGCGTTGACGAAGTCTAACAAAGGAAGTTCATTTTCGAAATTCGATACAAATCTTGTGAAAATTTTGAGTCGCATTCGTCGTACTCATCGTGTTGACGTGCGTCAAGTATAGGAGAAACATTGTACTTCAAGTTTTTAATAAGGAAATATTAGGCTTTAGACTAATGAATTATGTCACCTGAAAACATTAATATACTAAGTATGTAGACATGTAAAGTATGTGAAATTATGTGTATTAACATTTAATTTTCGAAAATATTAGTTTTTCACCTTGTGAAGGGCATGGCTTGACTCAGTAGCGGTGCAAGTTCATAATTCTTGTGAGGTATTATGGCACAGGCAACGTACCCTGTCTCCGCACTGGTTTCCCCTCCAAATCCTGAAAGGGGTGTATTTGCGCAAGCTGGAGCGCTGTGAGGCGACGAATAGAGGCTTTATGTTTGCCAGATTTTTCTATCAAATAACCGAGAATTGTATTATATTTACATTCTTCAATACTTATTACCATTTCATGTTTATTTTCTTAGTAAAGTTTCCCTTATATAAACATTTTTGGTAAGTGACAGGGAATGTTTGAATGGCTAATTCTTTCGCTATTTTTGTTTTGTGTTGTGTTATGAAATCATTCAGTTACTTACTGTATTTATTAATAATGCGAAATAAATGAAAACTTCTCTGTAAGTTCACAATTCTCGCTTAAGAACGGCCAGCTCTTTAGCATAAAAGCATATTGGTCTGTTAAACCTTCTAACCTGAACGTAGAAAGTTAATGATTTTATATCACTTAAGTAAACAGGATTACAAAATCAAGATACTTTTGATTGAAATTTTTAAATTTTACTCCCAATTCAGATTTTAAAATCAGACTGATATGTTATTTCATTTTCATGGATCATTCATTTGCTTTCAAGAGAAAATGGAAATTAATATACTTTAATTTGTGACAATAACTATCATGTAACTTCTCCCAAAGACTGTCATGAGCCAGATATAGAGAGACCTGTCGCCACTCCCGATCATTTGCACAATTCTTACTTGTAAATCTCGGGACAGTTATTCTAGAAGTAGTGCACGCGAGCCCTAGTAAGCTTGTTACCTTGCCCGCGACCTTGACATTGCTGATTTAGATAATTATATTTGTTAGCTAAAAAAGATAAATTATTAGCTTTTAAAATAATTTTTAATTTGCCAGCGATAATGTCGAGGTCTGGCAAAGAAATAATGCAAAAGATTGGCATCAATGTATTTCAGCCTACACGTTTAGACATATTTGGCATTCGATTCTATTTCAACGAGACCTACAACACAAACGTACTGAACTCAAGAACATGAACACTTGGGAACCGGATATATTAGAGTTCTGAAGATGTAGAAACAAATCCTTCAAATCAAGACTCAAGACACCATACACAATTTCAGCGAAACTGAAAACGGAAACGAAAGAATAGCACTAATTTCCAAACGCGAACCGCAGAACTCTTTGTTGACCGGTCAAACTAGTCGCAACGAACGTGGGAAACAAACGAGCGCTCTTTAGCGCGAGACGCAAACCAAGTTAGCGTCACCGCAAAGGTCAGAGGAATCGGCGTCTTTGGGGGTGGCCGAGGCGCCGCAATTATCCCAGGCCGCCAGTGCTCGGCAGGCAGCTCACGTCCGCGCCTCCGCCTCCGCGGGGGAGCAGTGCTCTCTACGCAGTGGCCTCGGCGCTGACGAACATTGCAAATGGCGGCACGCGGCCCGAGAACAGAACCACGTATTGGTAGGTTGGTTGGTAGTGATTCCGGGCGCGTCAACAGCTTAGGTCATTAGTCCCTTAAGTGTAGTGTATGTATTCTCCTCGGGAGATGGCGGTGATCTTCCTGCTGAATGGCGAGATCTTGCGCCGACCCACCGTCGGATAGCGGGATTTCCCCCTAACCAGGACTCTCCCACCAGAGGGGCACCGCCCCAGCCGGGACAAGCTCTAAGCTAGGACAAGGAAGAGGGAAAAAAGATTGCGCGCAGGCCGTGGCCCGCTTGTTAGGGTACTACTCCGGCATTCGCCTGGTGTTGATCGGAGAAACCACGGAAAACTGCCGATCAGAGTAACCGGCCGCTAGAATTCTCCTCTAGACAGCGACTGAATTCGATCTAGCTAAAAAGCTAGTGTCGAAAATCCTGCCGCCATCAGGATTCGAACCTAGGACCTCCCGGTCAGAGGTGCTGCAGGGGCAGCCACGTATTCGTTCCGCGAATTCACGATGCCAACCTTTCGGGATGGGGTCTCCGAGCCGCTCGGACCTTAGTTCGGGTGGCCTCCAGATGGGCTCTCGGCCTCGTCGTGGCAGTGACCCGATACTCTGAGCAAAGGGGAGAGACTTGTTCCCGCCGCATGTGAGTGACACATTATTTTGACTCCGATACTAGCCTAGATAACTAGGAGCTCTGAACTGGCAGGGCGGCCCAACCCAGGCATTGTGTGGGGAGGTTACCGTGAGCATCAACTGCGTTCTGGCGAGACCCAGATACTATCCCAAGGGCGTACTTGTTCGTCTGTGGAGGGTGGGGTAAAGGATAACGCCTAGGTGCCTACGCCGAGGTGGATTCTCCCTGGTAAAGTACAAGTGCTTGATAAGCGAAAGCACGTTAAACACAATACTGCCAACGTTTCTAAGCTTCTCAACGTAGCTTCAGATAAAACATGAAACGGAACTTCTAATCAAACACGTAATGTGCATAAAAGCGAATTATTGTTGGTTTATTCTTTATTTAAACTTTCAAAACTAAACTATTCTCGGTGTACGTGGAAATGCAGTGCATAGCATGGTAGAGCGGAAGCAGGCCACACGGATGAGGAAGGGTGGAGCGAGGCGATAAGGAGAGGGGCAGGGCGGTGAGGAACGGGGCATATCGTGGCGGAGAGGATTGGAGAGGGAATATTAGAGCGGTGCAGTGAAGCCTAAGGAAGTGCAGAGCATTGCGGGCAGAGGGGAGGGGGGTGAGTGGTGCGGAGCAGGGGGAGCGGTGCGGAGAGGGGGAGGTACGGAGCGGGACAGAACGGACGGGGCGGGGATATAGACGGGAACGGGGTCAGCTCGAGATGGGATTGGAACGGTGCGGGACGATAATGGCGTGGGTCGGGACGGGGAAGGGTGGTGTGGGACTGTAAGTAAAATATTTCCATTATACCCTAGAGACAGAATGTGATACATAACGAATTTGTTTCTACTCCCATTGTATAATGCTGTCATTTGTTGGCTACAACCAGTTGCATAATATGATAGTCATTACGATACAGATTTCATTATGAAACAGGTTCTTGACCAATCACAGAGAAGTTTACAAACAAAGTATTGACAATTAATCATTGAGAATCGTTCTAGTAAATGTTTAGTTCGATTGTGTGCATTAAAATTGCATTCGATATTATATTATTAATTTCAGTTTTAATTTCTTTTATTATTAGTATTTTTTTCGAGGAATATTATTTAAAGTAAATTGGATCGTAATTTCATTTTGATCCTATTTGACTAGCGCAGTATTCCCTCGCAGACGGACAGGTAACCACAACCCCCTGTGGAAGCATGCAAGGTTAGGGTTAGGTGACCTTGGCTGAATTCTACATGTCAACTGCCAGGAAACGATTCAATGTAAAAGTTTAACTTATAAAAGTCATCGAAAAAGTACTGTATGAAACTCGATGTAATGGATATTAATACATCATCGTTTCATAGTGTACTATTTTTGTCTTGTATATGATTGTGTTAAAGGACGAGTAACTCTGGGCACTTCAGCTAGTCTAAATAGTCGTACGTACGTTAAGGAGTTGTCCCGACCTTGGAGAGAGTTGTTAAACTTTTCACCCGAGCTTCAGAACTGGTTGCTTCTGCCTCTAACCAGGTTCCTAGACCGAATGACAGAATTTGCAGAGACCTATTGGAAGTCTCGAACAAGTATTTATCTTAATGTGAGTAGAATATGCTGGACATGAGAATGAAAATGACGGCATTTAAATGAAAACCGATTGGTTTACTGGTCAGTGAATTATAGAACCATAGAATCCAAATGTTGTTTCAAATAACAAATGAGCCATACGAAATCCTTCTAGTCGAAGGTCGACTCTCGTACATAACATAGCAGTTTCAATTTTTGATTTTGATATCCAGGATATGTTGTAACGACGCTTACGAAAATTGAAATTGGTGGTGAAGAAACTACAAATTATCCAAAACAAGTACTTAAGAAAAGCCGTACAAGCCCTGTGGTTTATTGCAAATAAGCAAATACACAGAGAATTAAAAATTTCTCCCATTAATTAATACATTCAACAGATGAGAATCAGATTTTCACCCTTCTTCCGTCTCGTACAAGTGCATAAATATTTAATCTAGGCAAAAATGCATCCATTTCAAACCACATTATTTCCCGATACACCAAAGACTCTCTTAAACCACCGTAAATTAGAATCAATCCACTCCCTCATTAACCAGTTCTGCTGACAAAAACATTAATAACTAAATATAAAACTTAAAAGAATCTCTTCTAAATTACTGCTCTGCAGACTTTGTTTACGAGGTAGGTATGTGGCCCTCCTCAAATACTGTTAGCCGGAAGGCCAAATTTATGTGTGTTAATAAACTGTGTATTAAAACCTGTGAAAGGCATATTATGCCGAACAGGCAGAAAATAAATTTAAAAAAATAAGAAATATAAGAGATAAGCTATGAAAAACATTCTTTCGAAGAATTTCTGTCATTTGTTCAACCTATCCTGAAATATTCTCCGTAATTTAGTTCGTATTTCTTTATTAATTTAATTAAAACCGAGAAGACTAACAAAACTCTAGGACTTCTACTACGTTCTCTGTGAAAGATACGCGTTCAAAAACGAGCCTTTTTTAAAATAAAAACTAGAATGTCTTCCCGAAAAATAAATTATCTAAAAATTGCAATGTGGCTATTTTCATCTCGTGCTTTTAAAATTAGAGAAACATTTGAGTAATTCAGACGAGGTGTGCAAAGTGCGCTGGTGGTGACAGTGGATGGGCCCCGGAGTCCCGGTGCAGTAGCTGGTGAGAAAGACAGCTGCCTCATTTGAGAAACTTTTCTGCTACCCTCCGCTCTCATTTTTCATATTTTCTCTCTCGGCGAGCAGAAATTACCTTGCGCGGAAAGTTATGCTTAGTTATAGAAGGTGAGGAACTCTGCCACATTCCAACGTGCCTGACGACAAGCAACAGGGTCGTAAAGTTGCACGTCAAGGTCGAAAAGTCGTAATTGTCACACAGCACTGGATGTCAGTAGGATCAACGACTTTTCAGGTCTTCTGCTTTCCGAACTAGTACGTATTTTCCTTCATGTTTCTGTTACGTGATCACACGTTGCATTTCCATACTTTTAATTGTTAGTTTAATTTTGTAGTTGTTATTTTTTGTTGAAAAATACAGTCCAAATATGCGTCTTTTTTGTAAGTTTAACTCTGTAATGAAATCCAGAAAGGCATATTTAATCACAGAATTTACTTTTCTTTTTTTATTTCATGATGCATCATCAAAGAAAAACGTATTTATAAAAATTCACGTGAAATGTTATATTTTGCTTTTCATTATAAGTAATGTAAACATTTAAAAAACATTTGTTTCTCCTAATATCGTCTCAGTCGTTTGAGTTTGTGTTAGCTCAACTGTACTTGGACTCCAAATTCCACCTCCAGCTTCCCGTTTCAGGCTTCCCTGATTCATTCTTCACATCAATTCTCCACTCCACCTCCTGTCCTTTCAAATATATTCTCCATCTCTTTTGCTTGACCTTTAACTTTCTTCTGAAACTTCCATTAAACTTCGGCATCCCTAACGGATGAGATGGCTGAGGGCATAAGTAGACGACACTAGTGTCTCTGACCGAGAGATCCTAGGGTTTGTGTCTCCACGGTAGAAGGATTTTTGATACTAGCTAAATAGTGAGGTCGAATTCAATCGCAGACTGGAGGATAGTTCTAGCGGCTGGCTATTCTGATAGGTAGTTTTCCACAGTTTCTCCGATCAATATCAAGCGAATTCCGACGCAGTACCCTAAAAACGGGCTACGGACCCCGTGCGATCACTCTTTCATTTCCTTGTCTTTTCCTTATCCATTTCTTACACTGACATGCACTACACTATCACGTCTGTTGGGAGCCAAGTCGATAGCTTAGATCCGGGGGAAGCAGTACCCTGCTGGAATAAGATACCGGGATGAGCAACACGCAAACCGCCGTATACTTCGGCGCTGGATCGCGCTATCCAGTGGAGGTAAAACATTGCTTTCATCAATGAAGAAATCCATGCATTACACTTACGGAACTAAAGATCATCGCTGTTGACACGAAACAATCAATAAATCGGCGTCCCTGCTTCTTTCTATTAGCCTATTCTCCACTCCGTCTTCCCCTGTGCTTTTGAACGAGCCACTTTTGGCTTTTATGAGGCCTCCGCCGCATCGCCAACGCCCTCACGTGTCAAGCAGCAGGGGCGCGGCGCGGGGCGGCGGCGCGGGGCGGCGTCGCCCAATGCGAATAACGCCCACGAAGCCGCCGACGCCCCAGCGAACTATCTGCAATCAGAGTGGGATATACCAGGCCAGGGCACAAAAGCGCACTGACTTTTTTCTCAGAAAATATTTTTGTGTTGGCCACGATTTCTTATTGTGTTGAATACGAATTACGGCCATTATTTTTGTGTTAGATGCGAAAAAGCTCCATTTTGTAAAGATTTTGTTCAATCAAGGTTTTTTAAAAGACTTCTCTCAAAGACATGAATCTTCGCAGAAATCCGTTACATTTTATAATTGATATTCTTGAGATCGCTTTCATACTTTCCATTGTAGAACTAAACTGGCTTCTTTATACATTAGTACAGTTTTGACAAATGACAACTATTGTTTAAAGAAGCGTATTCTTTCCTATATTAATCAGAGCGTAGAACGTTTAATGTTTCATGAATAAATTGGCATTGGACCCGTCAATTCTTGGTAAATTTCATGTTAGTGTCCGATTTAACGATCTTAAAGGACCCGTCTAATTTCGATAAAAACGTACGCGTACAGAGCGCACACAAAACGTGGATACATGAATCACAGGTAGGAGGTGGCCGGTTATAATCCGAGGAACCATACATGTTTTTTTAAATCTACGGTCGGCAAACGATGTCTAACACACACAGGAACGACTACTTACTGTAACTGCAAATTCAGAGGAAAAATTAAACTATCAAAGGAATGATTCATATAGGTTATTTAATAGTTCATATTTTCATTGTCACCTCAACAAGTTCATTAGTTCTATCTAAATGGTTTACATTTTTTACAATACGGTATAATAGTACACAATTCTTCTAAAAAAAATTCAGATTTTTTTTCATAAACAGGTTTTACAGATTTTATTCCATTATTAGATTGTGATTCACTTTTTTCTGGTTTGACTTTTCCTTGTGATTTTGTAACACATTTTAATATATGTAGTTTTCAATTATATTTCACCAACAAATTTAGAGGTTTTTCAAAATTCTACATTTATTTTAAATGTGGAGGAGTCAAGGATTAATTCAAAATTTTCTCCTTAGAGATTTTTCTGCCTTTTTAGGAAGATTTTAGAACGTTCTTCAATTAGGTTGTGTATATTTTGAAGAAAATAACACGTAGAACAGATGGGAGGTGTATTGTTAACAGGTGGAGATGGCTTATTTTACAGTGACCTGTTCTTATTTTTATATAACCACTTGTTCTTTTCTGATTATTTTATTGTTAAATTTAACGGTAATGACGTAGTCGGTTTTCTTGTAAAAATAGTGACTTTTTTATCTCTCCATATATTTTTTCATTTTACAAGAAATAAATTATTGATAAAATTCCTTAATTCATTAGTTGTATTAGATGTAGGCAATGCCATATTTTAAATTTACATCTGTCCTTTCACCTTTAGGCATTTTCATTATTCCCGTTTGAATCAATTCCATTGTGAAAGATTTCCAAATGGATGTGTTTGCTTTATTGTTCCAAATATGACAGTCGTAAGTTTATGAAGGACGTATTATCATTTTGAAGATGGATAATGCGCATTCCAAACTAATCGATGACTTGTTATTTATTATGGGGTAAGGCTTGTTAATTTTTGCGTGTTTTGTTTGTTATTTCTTGAATGTGATTTTTTCATGTTAATTTTTGATCTAGAAAAACAGATATTTTACGAGTGTTTCATTATAAAGCCACGGAATTAAAAATTTATTAATTCTTAAAATTGATTTATTTTCATTATCTGTTAAATCCACAGCAACGGCAGTTAACGGTTTACGTTGTCTTCCGAATAGGCTAACTTCTTTTAAAACTGAAAAAGTTTCTAGAGAGTTTGTTAAATATTTCCGATTCTGAATCGGTGATCGCAAGATCTTTTTTAACAACTGACAAAGCTGTTTGGGTAGGGACCCTGTATGTATTGTGTGTTTTTTTCACAAAATTTACGGTGTTCTCTATAGTCCTCTATTGAGCTAAATTTAATTTTTACAGTATCATTTTCTAATTTAGTTGAAAAATTATTTTTTTGGCAATAGATTCCAGTTCACTGATAAATAAGGGATGGTCGAGAACTTTATGAACAGAAAAGGTAAGTATTTTAATAGTAGTTTCTTCACTTTATTCACTTTCGTTTCGCGAATTTTCTTCGGGCATATTTTGAAAACCTTGGTACCTAATCTTAGTTGGCACATTGTGCACTCTTATTTTGAAACCACTACTCCACTCCGGTAGATCTACGTGCATATTTACAGACCTTTATTATGTTCATTGTAATCACTAGTAGACTGATTACTAACTGATTGTTCTGGAGCAACTCCATACCTGTTAACATCAGCTTTACTGACTGAAGTCAGCGTCCTTTGTCCTCCATTCAGCTGCTGGGCGGGCGGTTTTGATGTGTTAAATTGATCCTGGTGTTAAATATCTTCCATCTGTGGTGGAAATGGGAGCACAGGCGTGCCTCCATTTAGAATGTGGGCTGCCGCCACCAATTGACCCCCAAAAGCGGGGAACATACAGCTTTCATTGCACCACTAAACTTTCACTGATCAGTAAAAATATTTCGTTGTGCACAATAAACAATAGTGATGCACAAAAACACAACACTTAGAAAACTGGGGAGCTGCTGGTAGCGGCGCCCGTTTGTACTTTCACTAAACCCTAGCTGAGCGGAGCACAGCGATAAGCGGAGCGATACGATGCTTACTCCACGATGTCGACAGCAAGACTGCTCTTATATTTGAACATGATTAATGAATTTAGAAGACCATATCTTAGAGTGTAGATTTAACATATTTGGTTGTTTACACAATACACAAGATATCGAAGAAGTACGTGCAGTTAATGATTTATTGCAGTTCCAATTTGTACGAGAAAATGTCGTACAAATCTATACTACATCGTCTACAAATATTGTATGAATACAGTTTAACCACTCTCTGAGCCCATTTGCCTCTTCTTGATGAGCGACGTTATCATGACTATAGTAGTAACTGGACTGGCGTTAAAAGTTGCTGTGGAACAATCACTGACCTGGTAGAAAAATTCATGGAAGGAGAACTTATCGAACAATCAGGAAACACAGCCAACTACAAAAAGTGTCTACCAATAAAGCGTCAAATCAAACATCCACTAGTCATAAAAACACCAACCCTTCTACCAACTACCAAACACCAACTAATCTAAAAAAGGTGAGAAACTTAAGCTTCAATGGGACATTTAAGAAATAGAACAATACGATCCATTGATGACATTCAAATTGAAGTTGACTTATACACCGCGCAACTAATGAAAAGACCCTCCAAAATAATCACAGGACACAACCGAGGAATTAGAGCAGGAAGTAAGTTTATAAATCGAGTAAACAACTTAGATGATCGTACGATCATAATATAAGAACTTTTCCTAAAAAAACACGATTCTAACAAGGCATACTGTTTTCACAGAGCCTCCGAACAGCAACGATTCCGAGCTGTCATCAAAAGACTTCTAAAAGGGAACATAATTTATCTGAACTTAAATGCTCTGATACCAACAAATTAGGCAACATAATGTGAAAATAATTCTTTCCAACATTATCTGTTCAAAATAAATCATCCAGATCTTAGAAAATTATGATGGAACCTTCATTTACGCAGGCTAACTATTGTAGAACTAAGAAGGAATGAATTCCTTTCTATTTCCAACTGTCTGCTGTGAATTCAACACATAAGCTTGGTTACTTCTACCCATCCAAGTGGCTCATGCGTGCAGAACAATGATATCAGATTGAGAATTCGACGAAATGTACAAACTCGGAGATAATCAACCAACTTTTCATACTTTCCTACATACGAAAGAACTCAAATGACAATCGTGCAGAGTAGATTCAGAAAGCAGAAATATCCCAAACACGGGTAGAAAACAGAAGGATTTTAAATTCCGTTTCTGTTCAGTCTAGAGAACAAATCTTTCCCCCAATTCTAAACCTAACATGATCAATTTAGGCCAACATACACTGAAGTTGCATACATCATACTCCAATTGCAACTTCCGCAAAAATACCAATACTTCCTCAAATGCATCAAATACTCAAGACATGTCCACTTCCTCACTAACCGCAAGCAACGACTAATAAACTCTTCTCCATATGATGAAAGGAATACATTTGTCTGGTTTTGTTCATGCTTCTAAGCAGATGTTAGAAATTCTTCGTAGCAACCGCGTCAGCGTCAGCATGACAAAGATTCTGAACGCCAATCCGGTGGCTGAGATCGCTAAGGCAGTAGTGCCGTAGCGATTTCGGACCGAAGGGTCGTTGGTTCGAGTCCCACCTAGGGCATGGTTGTAATTGTATTCGTCTTTTCGCTCCTTATCATCACTATATCGTTTCATCTTCACAGTTACTATAACGTTTACTCCAATATAAATCGCTAATGACCTAGATGTTGATGCGACCTTAAATTTAAAAAATAAAAGATTCTGAACGCCATGGACACACTAGTTATAATACACTAGCTAGTTATTATGCTATATACCTAATGGTCCATCAATCAAAACTACGTGTAATCAAAATACCCGCCACGCCAGACGTGCGTTTGCACGCCCTATTGGAAATAATGATTTGTATTACTTTCGTTTCATTTTGATGTTTTGTTTGTTGTAAATTGGCGAGTCACTATGTTATACTATATCGAGTGCTACGGATGTTTTTCTGTGTAATATTGTTTTATTATTAACATCACAGTAATTATGTCATAATTTTTCTCCGTTACATAGTCTAGCCTGAGGATGGGGAAAAATGAGTTCCCCGAAATGTCGCTCCGAAATTTCCTAACAAACTCTTTAAGTTCATTGTATATATGTACGTAAATTAAAAATTGGATGTTTTGTTTAAATATGTCTATCAAAATCTTGTGGCCAAATTCATAGAATTATACTATATTTACACTCTTTTCTTTTAAAATGTCACATACTTCTTTCAATCATGATATTTTCGGCCTTCCCCTTTCTCTTCTACCAGTCGCAATTCACAGATAAGGAAAATTTCAGGGATCGTCTGAACGCAGCTCCTCCGCGCAAGCCGTCGAAAGTCCGTCCGTCGACGGCGCGGCGGCTGACCAAAGGGCATCTTCGCTCCATGGCGCAGTCCGCGGTTACAAAACAACCCCATACGCTGCGGGCGTTGCGGCCGGCGCGGCGACGGGGGCGGGCAGCAACAAGTGCCAGGCTAATGGGGGCCTTGGAACGGCTCCAACGCCGCCACAGGTGGCCTCGTAAAGAAGCGAAGCCGTTTGCAATCGATGGGAGCCCATGCGCGTCGCGGGCGGGCCCTACTTGGCCCCGCTCGCTCTTCGCCTCCGAGTAGGCGCGTTGCGGAGGGAAGGTCGCACTTTTGATATCTTCCTCCGTGGAGCGCCTGTTTGAAATCGACCATCGCGCTCCAATTTTACATTCTCGAGTACTAGTATACAGGATGAGTCACGTCACTTTAGCACCTTCTGGAACTTTTGAACGGTTGAAGTTGTTGCAATACAGTTTTCACAAAATGCGGGAGGGAATGAAGCTAATTGATAAGTGTGTTCATCTCTATTTTATCACTTGTGTTTTAGGAGATATTTGAGGTAACTTTGCTTTTTTACAAATGGAACTATACATTTTTTCAGTCTATCATGACAAGCGTAAAAATACGAATTCAATGATATACATATTGTTATATGTTAGTTAAGCATTTTTTGAGTAATTTTGAAGTTTTTGAGACTAGTGTTAAACGGATATTTTGAATGTAACAGACCGCCTCAGAAGGTCACGCAGCGCTCCACCAGCAAGAATCATATTCTAAATATTCACAAAACTGATACGGTTTTTTCCTGAATTCTGCTTTAATTGTTGTGTCTTTGTTTAATATTTTAATTTTGAAAAAAATTAGGAAAAATAAGTGAAAGGATAAAATGCAATACACTACATCATGGGATCACTCCGAGCTTAACCCATATCGGAGATTCAACACATCAATATTTCTCTCTCATTGACGAAAGTTCTTTAATCCCATGGCGTATAAATAACTGTTACAAACAAGCTAAACATCTGACGAGGCGCTGGCCCGACCCTTCCCTTGCTTCAAGGGCTTCACGCCGTCAACGGCTTCCGTGCGACTTTTGGAGGGCTCGGGGAGGTTTACACGCCGTCACGCAAGACAAAGTTCCGCCCGGTGGTTGTGAGATTCTAGAGTGGCTCCCAATCTCCTGTGCGTGTGGCTACATACGAGGTACTTGAGCTGTGTTTCCAAGGGAAACTCCAGTGTGCTTGCCCAGAAATGAGGTGCAAGGGAGAGGGAATTCAAAAGTATTACTAAGTTGTGCAAAGTCCTTGCAACTGCAATGCAAATTCATTCAACTATAGTTCTTAAAAGATAATTTAAAAATTAAATGAAATTTGTATATATTTACTTCATTTATAAAAATTGAACTAAAACTAGATAAAAAATAATATTAAAATAAATCTTACTTTAATGTTTTTATAAAATGATGAGTTAATTCAACATTACTTGAAGTGTAATTTTGATAAAAACTGTTATAGTAAATATATCAAGATTTAATCATGTGGTTCTTTTGAGCACAATACATAATCATTCACTCATGACAGTGAATTAAACTAGAGAGTAATTTATAGCCTTTTGTCCATTTCTGTAGATACGTTCTGCTTCATTAAAGTTGACAGTTTCTCGATATTGCATTCTTCTTTTATCAAAGTTCTTACGATTCGTTCTTTTGTTTGATGTTTTGTTCAAATCCTCTTCTTGCAAGAGTTTTAGTAAATCGTGTTCGCAAAGTTGAAATTTAAAACTTCATGTGATACCTTCTGGGGAGATTCTAAAAAAACAATTAAACGGTTTAATGGAAAAAATTATGACGTATATTTAGGAGGAACGAACTTGATTTAGGTGACTTCCCAGATAGCTCTGAAACATTCGAAACCTCTAAATTATTCAGCTAGACAGAATTTTTGCCAACACATCTCTATGCTATAAATAAAACAACATTATTTTCCAATTTTGTTTTTCTCTATTTCAACATCGAAATTAACATTTTAATATCCTTGGAAAAATTACCTTCTGCTCTGAAAAATTCTTCATCGCTATTACGTTTTTCATCTAGCCTGCTACCTATTTAAAAATAAGGTGATGTCTTGGGGAGCTATATTTGTGGTCTAGAGGAGTGTGAAAGTCTATAAAATTGAGTCGTATGGAGAGAAGCAACGTGGTTTAGGAGGCAAATGTGTGTTCAGTTGACTGAGCATTCAATGTTTGTTTCTCTTTGATGGCGAAACCCAATATATAAGTAAGCTTCTTAATAACAGTATCACTTATGTTAAAATGAATGAAAAATGGCCTATTTGAAAACAAAAAAATGTGACCATTACTACTTTAGATGAATGAGTAATTTAGCCTTCCTTTGGAACTTCAAATAATTCCAATAAAAATTGTTCTGGCCATTTATTTGCGATGAAAAATAAATAATAACGTTATGCACTATGCAAATGTTACTTAAAACTACCGAGACTACATAAGTGTGATAAATTCAATGATGATTGAATACTTAAGTTTGAAGACTGCAAATGACACGACTCAGTAAACTCAAATGACTGTGGCAAACCGACTGGTGATCGACCAAATTGGTTTCTAGAACTATTATGGAAGTTTATACAATACTACTATCTAATATTTCCATTGTTTTGTTCTGATTATTAGTGCAACAGTCCATTTGTACTTTTATATTACCTTGCCATCTCTGATTACCTTGACTGACACTTTATTACATTCGGTAGTAACTATTGAAGAGAAAACCATTTAAAGAAATGTCTACTCTAGTTCTGTACATCACACACTATGGGGGCAACTATGCGTTCGTTGTACAGAATGTAGAGAACCATAACAAGGAATACATTATGTACCATTTCTATTCGACACCTGATATTCTTTTCAATAAATACTGATTTTCGTTCTTCGGCATTGATATAATTTGAAAACAATTTAAGATACGCTTCCTATAAGTACAAGAAAGGTATTGCATGCTCAAAAATGCTATGATTTTTTCGTGGTATCAGGCATAGAAAATGTAGAAGTAAAAAGGTCACTAAATTGATGCACCATTTCTGTTCGTACAATTGAGTTACAATGTTCAAAACTGAGAATAAATGGAAAATTGTCGCACAACCTTCGAGTTAGCAACTGCCTGTGCAAAGTCCTGAGATCAAGTGACCTTGAGTACTTCACGATGGTTTCATCTCCTAGAATATGGGTAAGCGGAAAAAATGCAGTACTTGTTTGAAAGAAGTAATCGCTAATCTAGCCCTCAAAGGTAATTCATTAAGATAAATGGTAAATAAAATACATTAAACAGTGCAACACGATTTAACAAAGATATTAAATATAACGGTTCCACAAAGAATTTTCTTCGGAGAAGAGGAAGAAAAGGTTGAACGCGAGGGAAGAGCGCCTTGCTGTGAGGGAAATCAATTCACACCCTAAATTAAGTGTACCAAAATTGTGTATTTGGATGAAACATGCCACAGATAAAGAAGTCAGTCATTACACTCTCTGCCGGATACTCTAGCCATGGATACTACGGAAGAATTCCCAGGAAGAGGTCGTTCGTAAGTAAGAATAGCCATTCCCTGAGACTAAAGTTTGCAAAAGAGTATGATAATAAAGATAAGGAATTCTGGAATTATGTTCTTTAGTCTGACGAAACGAAAATTAATCATTTCGGATTTTTATAGTGTCTTTAGGGTATGGAGGAAGTCCAACACAGGTGGCTAATACCCTGCCTACAGTAAAGCAAGGAGGCGGATCAATCTTGCTTTGGGACTTTGTCTTCGAACGGTGTGAGTAGCTTACATTTTATCGATGGCATCATGGAAAAAAGAGTTTGTAATCATATTTTGAAAACAAAGTGTAGATAAATTAGAAATGGCATCAGATTATATCTTTCAGAAAGATTACGACAGCAAACATGTGGAATTTGTAACGTGCAAGGAATGGATAATTTGGAACGTGCCAAAACAGTTGCATACTCTTCCACAATCCGCTGATTTGAATCCAATCGGACATACACGGGCCTTATGGAAAGTAAGAAGAAGGAAATACAATATTAAGTCGAAAAAAGAAGTAGAGAAAATTGTTTTGGAACAGTGGCAAAATTATCTGGAAGCTTTCTATAACCTTGTTAATTCAATGCAGTGAAGATATAAAGCAGTTGTCGAGGCTAAGGAATATTCAACTAAGTATTAGAACTTGGTATATTCAATTTTTGAACTTTTTCAATGTTTATTACAAATGTTTTTTGTTTATTGATGATGTTTAATGATATAGATATGCCAAAACACACACACACACACACACACACACACACACACACACACACACACACACACACACACACAATATATATATATATATATATATATATATATATATATATATATATATATATATATATATTTATATATATATGTGTGTGTGTGTGTGTGTGTGTTTTGGCTAATTGTCACGCTTTCTTTTGGTGTATATAGTCGTAGACATTCAAAAACTTCAATACCATTGATAATGAAACCAATATTTATTCACACTGAATTTTATGCATCATTATATTTCCCAAAAGTTACTGTACGAAGGAAACTGGTACATACTGTACTCAAAATCAAGCAGAACGAAGAAAATTACGGCCAAAGATCTTATTACATATATACTGTCAACAAACTATCTTATAGTTTGAGAATATATGCTTTTATAGCCTCCTTTGGTAATCTCTCTCAGTGGGATTCTATACAAAACGAGATCGCGACCCAACGGTATTAAATTATTACAATTGTCGATAACAACGTATCTTAAGGTTAATCATTTTGTTTTATCTTGATAATATTAGAGTTTTCAGAGCCTTAGACAGCTCCTCGGAGGCCTCAATTCAGAAGGAGATCTCTAATTCCGGTGGCCAAACTTGAAACCTGAGTTTTAAATCTAATTTTTATGGTTTTCTTTGGTCCTTCGGTTTTCTTTGGTATACGGAATTTAGGTGATCTATAATGAATTTCCTTGGGGGGGGGGGAAATCCTCAGAGTGGTTTCCCTAAGTTTTCGACCCAGGCTTCTTTAGTATCCTACCTCCGACACGGGTCTGGGGACCTTATCGAGCTGGCACGTCTAATGCGCCTGGGATATGACTCTCACTTTCTCCGCCAGATTACTGTATCCACACTGTCTGGGGAGTGTGAGACCTCGTTAGGGCGGGATGTTGTCGGAGGGATTTAATTTTCCCAGCATACCGCCAGGGTTCTTTTACATGCTACAAGGGTGATATGGCTACTGTGGATTTTCCGCCCTTTGAAAATCCGGGCACCTCTGCCGGGATGGGGGTTCAGAGGCCAGTAAGCTAACCCCAAATCCACCGAGGCCCCTCAGCTGACTATAGAGCGATTTTCCTAAGGATGAGCCAAAGTGACAGCTAGTGCTGGCAACATAACTGAAGGTTCTGTGGTCGTTGTCTCTCCAGCCCATTAGACTCTCTTCCTGCATTCGTTCGTTTGCAGTTGGCTAACTTGTAAATGGCTTCGATGCTTCCTTTTGTGATGTCCTCGTCCGACAAAAATATAGTGCACCACGATAAATAATTGAAATTAGGAAGTGCAGTGTTATGTGCTCTTCTGTAAAAATTCTTTTTTTATATTAACATTACATTGAATTTACTTTTTGTGTGATAAATATTATGTTTATTTTAAAACCCAGACTTGAATGCGAGATTCGTACCGATGCACGTGGTTCCGGCCTTTGTGTTGTTGTGTGGCGAACTCTGATTGAGAGCTTTCTATTTACATTCATGGCAGTTTTCTTTTACTGATTGTGAGAGCATGTTAAGAGATTTTCCGCATACGTAATTAAATTTAAATATTTCCCGAACTCGCGTACGTGCATATATTTAAGCGAAACTCTTAGACTTGTGCACACGGATGTTTTCACAGGAGCCATTCGCACTTTACGAAGGGGCGTGGCTGAACAGCTGTCGCGGCGGAGGGATACTTCTCTGAAATACATGTGATGTTCACTTGTTTTCGCGAACTGTCACTTTGGCTCATCCTTAGGAAAATCGTTCCATACCGAGTGCCTAAACATTAAGGCAATGTAGCTCAGACGCTGTGAATTCCCCTTACTCAACCACTGACTCATCGATATATTCGTTTTCAATTCTCTCATTTCATCAATTCATCACAGGCAATTGAAGCAACAATAAAATGTAACCTTAATTAAATATACAATTGACGTGATATTTGTTACGATTTATTTTACCACGGAATACATTCAAAACATTTTTTTAACAGGAATCCTTTATTAAGCGTTGGTGAGAGAGTATTCGTGCTCCCTGACTTTCGGGGATCCGCTTCGGTGCACGGGTTACACCAGCCTAGCTAAGCCCCTTGTACTTTTCAATATAATCGTAGCTTTCATGTAATCCAGCGGAATTGTGGAATAGAGCTGTTAATCAGTACTTTGTCGAACCAATTCGCAGGATCCTGTACGAATTACGTCGAAACTTCTCCACTGCAGCCCGTCTGCGCCAGTTGCAGAGGTAACGCGTTGTCGGGCAATGAATAACCAGCTCACGCCGTTTTTGTGACGTGGCATCGAACAGCGAGAACTCCGCAATTCTGACAGCGGGCGACAGACGATGTCAGGCACAATTGCAGGGTCACGTGCGGAACAGGACTGTCGTACTGCGCACCCCAATTACGAAAATTTGTGAAATTGTGTTTTTCGGAGTTTGTATTAGGAAAAGTAGACTTTTTTCGTCGACAATTCTTTGACATATGCTTATCGCTTGCAGCCACTCTAATCGCAACCTCCTGGAAGTTGTAGAAGAATAGAAAATATCGAGCAACGTCTGTGCAGAAACGAAGCGATTCTCAGCAAAATTCCGTGAGAAACATTTGTTCATCTAATTGGGGCGTGTTTTTTCCACATGAAATGATTCACCCTTTAGATGTACGAATAGAAAGCGGTTGCCAGAGATGAATATTTTTCTGGAAGCAACCTGCATACAGCAATCCAATTACTTTATTTTTTCAAATTAAATGTTTGAGAGAAAAAAGTGTTAGGCGTTGTTTCCACTTGGAGCGTAGCACGTCGCATGAGGGTAGTCCAGTGCCATGGCCCGGGAATGCGGAGGGCGGGGCGGGAGACGAGGGTTGGGTAGCGAAGTGTTAGCCCGAGGCAGTGCTGACTCATGCGCCGTGGGTGGATGTGCAAGGGAGGGCGGGGCGGAGCGGGGTAAGGCGAAGGGGGAGGGGGCAAGGCAACACGGGGAGAGTTAGCGAGGGAGGGGAGGCCAGGGAATGGGAAGGGAGGGCGGGGTCGGAGATGTGGGGAGTGGGAGGTAGGTGAGGTGCGGTGCGTGGCAGTGCGGAGCGGGGCGAGACGGGGCGGGGCGGGCGTAGCGGGGCAGAGTAGGGTTGAGCGGAGCGGGGCGGGGCGGGGAGGGGCGGGGCGGGGCGGGGCGGGGCTAGGCGTGCAGCAGAGTATTGGCCCCTGGCAGTGCTGACTCTTGCGTCTTGGCTGGTTGGGGGAAGGGAGGGCGGTGAGGTGCGGGGAGATGCGAGGTGGTGCAAAGTAGGACGGGGATGGGCGGGGTGTACACGGGCTGGAAGGTGGGGGTGGGGGTGGGCGATGCGGTGCGGAGGGGAAATCGGTGGCGGGGCGAGGCGTGCTGTGGGGTGTTGGCGCAGGGCAGCGCTAAGTCCGTGGGGGGGGGTGAGCGCGGGCGGACGCGCGGGCGAGCGGGCGAGGCGACGCCCTGAAACGAGGGGAGAGGACGCGAGGAAACAAAACACTCGAGGCGCAATTAAACGTTACATAAGGGCAACGTTCGTTGAAAAACAGATCATCACAGAAGCGAATGCTGTTTTTTTTCTCAGTCTAGATGAAGAACAGAGGGCATTTTGTTCCTATAGATCAATGACATAAATGCAATATACCGCGTGATATTACATCAAATATTTGTTATATTAAAAACTGATCATATAAACGATGGAGTAAGTTACAGAAGGTACATTTGAAGAATTCTTAAAGGTATGTATACAATTCTTAAAAAATAGCGAATGATAAATTGAATTATTGGTATATAAGTATATAACGTATATAAGATTTACAATATATACGTAAACATTGAACTATGCAAAAATAATATTATGAAGATAAATCCGATGCATTCTAATCAGTGAGACGTATTAAGGTTCATTATTAACTTTATAATCAATCATATTTCATGTCATCATATATTGTGACAACGTTGAGAACACATGACGGTGAATGGTGGCATGTAATACGATGAGCTATGTTTATGGAAATGTAGCAGAGGAGGTATGAAATATGACAGACAATAGTAAAAGTTCACAGACCAATCGCAAATGTTGGCACTGCTCTGAATATATTAAAGCTATTGAATATATTAAAGTTCACACATTAAAGACGCGTCCCCGACATCTGTAGTTCCTTTTTTTTTTGAGAGGATATTAAATACAGAATCATGTACGAAAATATGATCTCAAAGCTTTCTATTACTAATTACATTTTTGTAGAAAAATTACTTTAAAAAACCAATGAGCACCTTATTGTTCTTTATTGTCTGAGTAAAGTAAACATTTGGTAGCGCATTTCTCCCAGATCAGTTGTTTACAAATTTTACTTCACACTAGGAAGTACTTTACTAGGAATTAAAATTGAATGCAAAGCATTGAAAACAAAGCGAATTTTCGGTGAAGGGTTTACGTTTATTAAAATTTCACGAAGTGATGAAAGGTGTTATCGGCTTACCGTCAGCAGATATTCATTTCATTCGCCCGCAACGACGTATCGATGAACTGTTACAGACAGGAGAGAAAATGTGATGTGAATGTGTATGATGTGAGTTACTTATATTACTTCTGATATTATTTCTCAAAACTATCAAATAAGAGTAGAATAAAATAGTTTTTTGATAATTTCTAGCAAACTTTGCTTTTATAGAACCTCAGAAAGAAACAACACATCATATCAAAAATATCATTACAGTTATATACTCTTTAAAACAAAAACTAGTTGTGTTACAGGTGCTCATGTTTTTCGAATTATGGGAGAAAATCCTATGTATTATTGAATCCCCACTGTTATTTGCAAAGTTTGAAAATGACGTTGGGAATTCAAGTAAAGTATCCTCCAAAATAACACCATCCATTTCAAATTCAGGCGGTCTCTTTTATGAAAGTAAAATTATTTTCATTTCAGACTTTGAAATTAATTGCCTAAATTGTGAATCAATGCAATATTTTTACGAGCTCAAATTTCCGCATTTTCAGAAACGCTCAAATGTCATTTTCTCAAAAATGTGTAACCGATTAAAATTTCCGTTGGGGTGGACTCTCGTAGGTTTGTGGCTCTTCTGAAGATTTCTGAAAAAATACCAAAGTCGTGACCACAGAACAATACATAATTGAACTATTATCGCAAGCAATAAAAATACAGGATGACAATATCATTGACACTCAAATAAAAAAAACAGCAAAATTTAACAATAATCTAAAAAAACACAAAACGAAAATCATTCACTGTCCATTATATATACCTTTCAAATACACAACCACAAAAACGTTCTGCGGAGTAAGAAATGTGAAGAAGGCAATTTGTGTACACGTGATAATAATACCATTCTTCAGAACTATCTTTAATTTCAATAGACATCCAATATAAGAAAGTTCATGATATATTGCACTTTAGATTTCTTAAAAATCAGTTTTCCTTTTTACAAGAATTAGCTATAAATGTGTATTAAATGCACAAGTTGGCGCACTTTGTGAACCTTTCACCATGCCTTGTCTTTCATACTCTCTCTCTCTCTCTCTCTCTCTCTCTCTCTCCCTCTCTCTCTCTCCCCCTCTCTCTCTCTCTCTGATGCTTCGCACACCAACAACTGAAATTTGTATTGCTAACCTGAGATAGGTGTGCTCATGCATTTACGTTACGAGTAGTGTCATAATCATTTATTTACCGCGATCTACATATCGCAAGAAATAGAAAAACATCTAGCTAGTTACAATGCTAAAACTAGGACAAATCTATTGAGATTAAAATATTTCATTCAATTATCTGTGAAAAAATGTTTTTGCACGTTAACAGATAAAGACAAATACAATCTAGAATGATTTAGAAAGTATATTTCTTGAAACAACTTGAAAACGAATACAATTTGCAATATAATTTACTTTTAGCTGGTATGTTGGTTTGTGATTCCGGGCGCGTCAACAGCTTTGGTCATTAGTCCCGTAAGTATTGTGCATGTTGAGATGCCGAGATTCTGCGCCGACCTACCGTCGTCTAGCGGGGTTTCCCCCTGACCAGGACTCTCCCACCAGCGGGGCACCGCCCCAGTCGGGACTAGCTCTAAGCTCCCGACCAGTCTCCCGGAATATGTGGTAGTGTAGTGCATGTTAGTGTAAGTGTGTGTGTAAGGGGACAGGATAGGACAAGGAAGAGGAAGCAAATATCGCCCGCGTCCGTGCCCGTTTGTTAGGGTACTGCCCCGGCATTCGCCTGGTGTTGATCGGAGAAATCACGGAAAACTACCGATCAGGGCAGCCGGTCGCTAGAATTCTCCTCCAGACAGCGACTGAATTCGATCTAGCTGAAAAGCTAGGAGTCCTTGCTGGACATGAGTATGTACGGAGCCTGGAACACCGAACTTTCATGACCTCTTCGCCTGCTCCGACAAGCGCCTTGCTCGTCTCTCTTAATATGGCGAATTTGTGGGCTGTGGCCTCCACCAACGGCGAAGCTTGAAACGGTCAGGGGCGGCGGCTGGCGCCCCAGCTTACGTCTCAGCGCAGCACCAACTCTCCCTAACGACGCCAAATTCCAACGCCCCAAGACTGGTGCAGCAACCCGGTCGTCCGGGGGGGTTACACGTTTTGGGGTCCCATGGTACCGAATAAGTATTTTTTTCAAAACATCTGTCTGTCCGTCCGTCTAGTTCGTCTGTTCGTCCATTAATTTGTGAACACTACTAGCTACACTACACTACACACTACACTCACAGCTACACTACACACTACACTCTGGATGATCTGGCTCGTCTCAAAGCCCTGATATTTTGAAAAACATTCTTTAAATTTTTTTTGGAATTTTACATGAAGACCCCGGAACGTTTTCAAAATTTCCTAAAAAGTGGCTCCAATTTTTTCTTTAAAGGTTTTGAATGAATGGAGTAATCCTTTTTCTACTGTTAACTACGAATTTTTGAAAATTTTAAAAGTTTGAATTTTCCCGGCGTCTTTCTACAACCACAAAATTGAAGAAAGATATTTTTCTTTCAAATGAAATTTGTTGTTTATATTTAGTTCTTTCAATAAGGTCATGCTCATTTTTTTGAAAATTTTAGAAGCTCCCGCACAATATTGCGTGCCATGTGGACAACATTAAAAAATAACAAAAACAAGATTTTCTCAAAAAGACTTATTTTTGTCTTTAAAAATTTGAAAAAAATAGTTAAATGTACTATATGAGACAAAATAAATGACATATTGTTCTGTTCCTTTCTTTTTTCAAAAATTAAAAAAAATTAGATTTTTGGCTTGTCTCTCACGTAGTTAATATTTACATTAGCAACGATTTGTTCATATTATTGCTTTTATGAGTACATGTGATTCAAAGGAGATCTGGTAAAATTTCGAGAAAACTGAAACCTTTTCTGTGAAAATGATCTCAAAATAACGCGTTTTCAGGAATTTTTAAATGCCATTTTCTCAAAAACCGTTGAAATATTTTTCGATATTTTTCAAAGGATATTTGCGATGATATTTGTGATATTTAATATGAAATAAAGTGTATTTTGGTGTATTCTTTCGTATTTCAAAAAATTACACAAACTTTTTTTAATATCTCTCACGCCTTTAATATGCACATTTATAGCGAATTGTATCCATTAATGCATTTTGGAGTTATAGTGCTTTACATGACTTCAAATTAAGTTTTTCGAAAACTCATTTTTTTGTAAAAAAGAGCTTCAAATTTCGTATTTACCGTGACGCTTAAATATAATTTTCTTGAAAAGACTCCTAATTTTTCAACGAAAATTGCCATGTAGGACGAGGTTTTACTCTTATCTACTATTATTTAACTAATATTTCGGTTCCATTATTAGGAAACCGAAAAATTGAGAATTTTTTAATGTGCTTTGGGTGAAAAAATGTAATGGCAGCTGGCAGGAGTCGGTGGCAAGAACGAAAAGCTAGCCCAGACCAAAGAAATTAGAAAACTAATTCGAGAAAGTCTGCGCCATTCTGTAGCACCATTAGTTAATTATGTATTTACGAACTTGTATTTTGTTAGATTATCGAAAACTATGAATATATTATGAAACAACCATATTTTTATTAACTCATTGTTACATGTTTAATTTATTAGAATATTATATTTGACGATTTCTATTGTTTAAAAGCTAATATTTCGTAATTGAAAGAGGGTTCATTACAACATTTGTTCTTAAAGTGATTCGACCACTATGTAGCTTGATACCTTGAGTGGTATTACAACAGGCAGGTGAGTTAGATGGACGGAAACTATACTTTATTGACAAGTGATATCACTTTTACTCGGCTCAGGAAATGCTGGTGAGGGTGAACTGTTAAGAAATTTATTTTCAATCCATATTAAGACTGACATATTTGTAATGTTAAAAGAATACATAAGCATGCTTGACAGAACATCACATTATTGAAATTAATTAATTAACTATCAAAATACATACATTGGTATTCTAAGCTGCAATCAAAGTATAATTGTTAGAAAACTGCTTACACCGTAAAATTGTCAGAGGTGAGACTTTTCAAAGATTAGGGGAGACCGAGACTGATTGGCATAAGAGGCTGGGTGGCACTCAGGCCCCTTCATCCACCACCGCTTCCGTAAACTCTACCTTTCATTTTCCGATTATATTAGCGATAATTTGAAAAGGCCAAAAATTAAATATCGGCCATCAATATTTTTGAGTACTTGTTTACTTTGAAGCTGATCATTCTATGTATTCTTCAAGTAAACAATTTTAGAAATAATTCTTATTTGTCAAATATGCATTTTATTCGTAGATTTTTCAACACTTCCAGTCTTTGTTGTAATTTCTGTAATCATTAAATTATGAGGTTATAAGTGTGCATTTCTCTAGAATACACTTCAATCAGTTTAAGTAAAAAAGTACCATTCCATTCAGATCCTGAACAATACACATAAATTGAGAAAGACAAATTAATGTTATTAACGACGTCAATACTCATTAACATTAAAATAATTAGCTGATTCAGAAGTAAAATTTCGCATTTTTTTAACAACTATGATACAAGGTAGTACATACTCCATTATTCTTAATTTTAACTAAGAGTTGGGAGATGAGTACAGTTAGACATGTATCTGACATGGGAAAATGATTTTTCTTAATATTTGGATCTACTCACAGTTAAGTGACTCAAATATCATTATAAATGCGTGGATGAGTGACATGGCAACCATGAGACAAGATCCAAAGATAGACATTCAAAGCGAACGGATGAAAGATTCCTTTCGCCGAAAATTTACTTTCAACAAATAGCTTCATTTTTTTCTTCATGAAATTATCAAAATTAAATAAGAACGAATCAGAATTATTGACAACAGTTTTTATAGTAGTCACAAAAAATTAAAGCAGTTTAATCGCAACTGTGATTGTAAACGCAATATTAATGATAAGAAAATATTGGAAAAGCATTTCCGTTTAATTTTTTAACATAAATATGTATTATAGTGCAGACTTTCCTGTGAATAGATGCACCTGTTTCCCTTCATCGGTCTCTCTTAAGTACTTTGGGTCGCCTAAGGCGATACGAGAGGCTGATACATTTTTCATCCTGTCGTTAACATCTGGGTCTCATCATTCATTGCGGACTCGCGCTTGTCGCCTTCATTTAGAAATGTGTTCCATCCTATCAACTCCTTTCTCATTGAGAGAGAAACGGAGCCTTAGACATCGTTCTTCACGAACGTTTCACGAAAATTCTTCTGTACATTATCACATTAAAAGATTATAAAAAGAAAAAAAATCAAAAATCAATACAGGCGCACCTGATTTTTTTTCGGGAGTAAAAAGGGATACAGGTACAGTGTCCAATCGACTTAATGCTTTCTTACAAAAAACCTTTTCACTTACCCTAAACATAAAATGTATTTTATTTCTTGACTTGTAGTTAATTTGTATTACGTAGACAATTGATTTATTTAAGTACAGAAAATTAGAGCAAGCTATATTTTTTTAACGTGTATTATTGTCTTCCAAGGGCACAGGGGCTCAATCTTCATGCCTTCGACCTTCGGTGCGCCATGTTAATTAAGTCACTCGAGGGTAGTTCTTTAACAGGAAGGAACTGATCGGTCTCTTTTCGTCCTAGGATTACGAATGCCAGGGGAAAATACAGACCCGCAATGCATTCATTAACCTTGAGTTGATTTTGAGAATTGGGATGCCGCGGCATCGTCCTCCAACCAAACTCTGCGCCTTTTTTTTAAGAATTCAATCCAGAAAAATATTGCGCGATATGCATATTTTAATTTCGACTATTGTTATTGAGTATTAATGAGTCTAAAGTTTTTTATAAGCACTATCCAAGGCTGAATGAAGAGAGACAGGAAAATTAGATTAGAGTGGTAATAATTCGGTCCAAAGTTTAATTATCGATTAGATAAAATATGACAATAAAAATATATATTATTATCATCCTGTGTACATGTTACTGTATTACTATCAGGTTTAAACATTAAAATACGCAATGAATAATGTTAATATGTGCTCATTTCCTGGAATTCTAAATAATGCTTTCTTTCCTAATTTACAGAAAACAATTACTATCATCTTTCTTTCTTTAAACAAAACCAACACGGCTGGCAAAATGAATTTCTAGTGCCGTCCCAAATGGTTATCAAACATGAAAACGCATTTATTACACTTTTTAGGCAAAGAGCTTAGGGAAGGAGGGTTCCAGTTCTGTTGTCTCCTTTATTAAGTAATTCCGGTTACCGCTATGTACGTTTGCTCACTCGGGGATTTCGAATTTTAAGCAACAGCGCACTCTCCCAGATTAGCCCCCACCCCCTCCCTCGCAGCCTTGTCCACTCAGCTCTTTCTCCCTTCGCAACACAGCTACAGCCGCAGGAAGGCCTTCGGAAAAAATTAAGGAACCAATTTTAAATTGAATTTATTTCTGTTAATATCGATTGACAATAATATACAAATATTAAGAAATATAATAATAATAATAATAATAATAATAATAATAATAATAATAATAATAATAATAATAATAATAATAATAATATGAAATACAAAGAAACTGGAAGAGTAATTAAACGTTCATATGAATATTGTGGAAGAATTTCTACAGTATCGTCCTACTTGAAAAGTAATGGCATTATTTTATCATGATGCCATTGTGTAAGGTTATTCGATGAAATGGCGGATGTAGTTAAATGATTACAATGTCATTATACTTTTTAAGATAGGGACGCATTCAACTGCTATAGTCGAGTGCTTAAGTTTATACAATTATTCTTTAATACTCTTATCAGAATCCTCTCAAATACAATTTCGAAGAATAATGTTGTTCTTTTAGAATCTTTAGCAAAGTCTATTATTTGAAAATGTCAAGAAGATTTACACGGATAATGAGACTTGTTGTGAATAATATTAATTGAAATTTCAAATTGGGGTACTGCTATTGAAAGCATTGACTCTACATTCTCATCGCCTTCTGAAACCTCCGAACCCCAATATGTTTTTTTTTCCAAAGAGCAATGTGGTGAGAAATTTCTCTGAGTAAGGACCTGGGGTGTGCGCTGAATTTTGAAGCATGAGTGACAAAAACAGGAAATACGTCACATGTTGTGACAATCATGTGTGGATGCCTCTTTTCTTCTTTGTAAATATATGTTGGAGACCAGAAATTTCACTCGGATGAATTAAGAAATAAGGCGTTCGTTTCAACTAAATTTTGTATATGAGAGAGATATAACGAATATCATGAAAATATGAGGAAAATACCTGATCTGATTGGGAGGCGATGATGAGAAATAGTGACTATGACTCCTTTCAAGTGAAGTGATTTGCGTTCTTCTAATAAACACATAGCGGAATTTAGAGGGTTGGCATTTCTGTTTTCCTATAATTCTTGGAGAATGGCTTCTGCATGGATCCTATCAACTAGTATAAAAAGCTAAAGTGTTATGACAAATATTGATACTCATTATAGAAGTATTGTAGCGTGGCCGTGGTTTCTTGCTAGTACAACACGCGAACTTTGAGGACATCATACCAAATGATAAAGTCATGCATGCACGTTTATGGAACTCAATTTTATACGACGTGAGGAGTGTGCAGTTTAGTCATATTGACGGACACACGAATTTTTGCAATATACCCGTTGAGCAATCGAATCCCAGGTGCTCCGGTGCTCGTGTGCCACTGCACAGTTTTAATATCTAGGCAACGGAAATATTTTGTCGAATTTTACCATCAATGTTCATTATTAACTTTGTTCATATTTCAAATATTTGAGGAACAACATTGGAGTAGAATGTCCCGGAGATGTACTACATTGTAGAATACTCTTGCAGATTTTCATTGGGGGAATTGTTTGTTATTCGTAATGAATATACGATTTTAAGGATTATATTTTTCTTGAATTAATTCACTACCATACTCAGTGTGTAAACTGTGTCAGTGAGATATTAATTGGCTTTCCCACAATGGTGTTTCATTAAAATCAGTTTTTCAATTATAAAGTTGCCAAAGCTCTGCTGTCATTTCGCATATAAATTCATGTAAATTAAGAAACGTGGACGTAGTTAAGAGAGGTATGTGCCCCCTCATGAAATTCGATAATTTTTAAACTGGATAATTTTTAAAAAAGTATAAAAGGTAAATTTATTGATGTCGTTTTAGTGGAAGAAACATTTGAGTCACATTTTTAATAATCGAAATTGCGTGTTTGCCTTTTATAGTTTTCACATTACCCCCTCTGCAATATGTTCATGTAGGTGAATGTATGATACGAGTGTATCATTGTGATAATTTGGTAGTCATGTAAAACAATGAATTAATGTGACCATTGAAAACTACAAGAGGATTAATCATTAATGAATGTTATCATTACTGGACAAACATTCACTACATATACGTTTTAATAACATGTATATTTTGAACTGCCAAGTATTTTACCGAACCGTGAGAAAGTGAAAAATAAACAAAAAAATAATAAAAAGTAATGAATGGGATGCCAAAACCTTCTTTGTCTGAGTCTTGTATAATTCAGAATTTGGAAATTGTAATGATTTGGAGTAAACGTAACATTTTATATATTAATTATTTCAAATATTTAATTAATACGAGTAAATAGGGAATTCATGGAGAGTACAGATGCTCCATGCCAAATCACAGGAAGTGAAAAACAAATTATTTTGAGAAAACAAATTTTTAATATTTTTCTTTGGCCTTAAGCGTTTAACTGAGTTTTAAGTTACAGAAATCATTGAACCTACTAAACATATTCACAAAGAAATTTCTTTTAAAGGTTCGTCATTATCCAATAGCCCACAATTCATGCAATAGTGCTTACAACGCATTAAATAAAATTTACTGAGTTTTCGCCTGAAGCAGCCGAATAGTGCAGCAAGGTCTAGTAGCACTCGAGCCGCGTATGCACGGTGTTACTCCATCACTCACACTAAAACGATATTTTCTTGATTTTATACACAAATGCTTGCATCTCCTCGCCACCTTTACCAACCAGAAACATTGGAAACGGCACTAAAATAAGAGATAGAAATTTCCACTTTACGAAGTTAGAACTTTTCGTGCACGACCATTGTCAGGAGCGATTTGCTGTCATTTCTGGCGGAGACATGTTGACTGAAATTATAGCAAACTTGTCCTAATGTAAAAGCCTCTCGGTGAAAAAAACCTTAGACCACCTACAAAATCTATACTAAACATAAACGACATAGAAATGACCACTTTACGAAGTTAAAACTTTTCGTCCACAATCATCATCAGGAGTGATTTGCTGTCATTTCTGGCGGAGACATGTTCACTGAAATTATAGCAAGCTTGTCCAAGTGTAAAAGCCGCTCAGTCGAAAAGAACCTAGACCACCTAAAAAATCTATACCGTCACATCCCCCGATTGCTAGACAGCTACATTTCTTTCGCGTTCTTTGGGCCAAAACAATTCTCCCATAAAACCTCTCCAAATGCTGAGCCTGGATCCGGGCAATGAGCCGCAGGTCGTTTGCGCTTCGCGTGGCCCCGCACGCTCCTTGTGGGAATCTGGCCATCGGGGGCGGGCGCGCCTTATTGATTTAGGGCTCGGAGCGGCCGTGGAGATAGATGTTCCCGGCAGGGACTGTCATCCCATAAATTCCGGTTCAAACCGGTCAACTCGTTTAAAATTGAAAGCGGCGCCCCGCGCGCCCGCAGCCACAAATATCCGCCTACGCCTTCCCCGACTCCCCGTCTACCACCCTCAACCCCAACCACCTCCACCCCCATTGCTGAGGAATGGCGGTTATCCCAGGCGGCGGATGGGACAATTTTACGGGTGGTGTAACGACTTATGATAAACGTTCTCTGGAATCAGTGTTCTTGCGCTGTCTCAACGATGTTTGCAAATAATTCCTTACAGGTTTGCATCTCTAACATATTTTAACAACAAGCTCTTAATTCTCCACGCCGCGTACCACTGCAGTGACTGTGACCGGGAGGTCCAAGGGTTCGAGTCCGGCCTGTGGCAGGATTTTCGACTATATATTGGGGTCGAATTCAGCCGCTGGCTGGTGAATTCCAGCGAACGACTGCTCTGATAGGTGGTTTTTCCTTGTTTCTCCGATCAACACTAGTCGAATTCCGGAGCAGTGCCGAAACAAACGGGCCACGGACCACACGCAATCTTTCCTTCCACTTGCTTATTCGATCCTCACCCCTTGCTTACACACACTTATGTTTACACGCACTACACTTCCACAAGGTGCGACATAAAAGACGGGGAGGAACGACAGCAATAAAGATTGCAAAATACGGATTTAAGAAAGGAGAAGCCAAGAAATATTTGGAAAAGTTTAAAAAGTGAATAGGGTTTTATGTTGATTGATTGTTAGTGATTCCGGGCGCGTCAACGACTAGGGTCGTCATTCCCGTATATGTAGTGCATGTTTTTGCTCGTGAGGTGGCGGTGGTCTTCCCCCGCTGGATGACCAGATCCGGCGCCGACCTACTGTCGCCTAGCGGTTTTCCCCAACCAGGTGTCTCCCACCAGCGAGGCCCCGCTCCAACCGGGACAAGCTCTAAGCTCCCAACCGGTCTCCGACATGTGTGATGCTGTAAGTAGTGTATGTTTGTGTAAGTGTATCTAAGGGGAGAGGATAGGACAAGGAAGAGGTAGGAAGGATAGCGCGCGGTCCGTGGCCCGTTTCTGAGAAAACTGCTCCGGCATTTGCCTGGTATTGTTCGGAGAAATCACGGAAAACTACCAATCAGAGCAGCCGGCCGCTAGAATTCTCCTTCAGACAGCGGCTGAATTCGACCTAGGTGACAAGCTAGTGTCGAAAATCTTGCCACCGTCGGGACTCGAACCTAGACTGGTCAGAGGGACTGCAGTGACGTTCGTTGATGTCCTGAGCTATCTCTCCCGGTGACGTTTATGTTAAGAACACAAAACCTTGGTCGATGAGACGTTAAAATCCAAACCTCGGACGACGTTTAGCCGGAAAGGCAGCCGCCTAACCGTCGGCGTCGGACCACAGAGTAAAATATATTCCCCGGTCGGAACACGCAGCGTCGGGGAGCGGGAGGGCGGTTGCCAGGGGGCGGGGGAGTCGGGGGGGAGTGGGTGGCGGGACAAAGAGCGCAGAGACCCGAATCCTACTTTATCGTTATGAGCCCCTGGCCGCCCAGGCACCCATGGATGAATAGGCCCATAAATTAAGAATTGACAGCTCCGGTCTTGCGTCGTGTAACGAATGAGATAATGTCGTTGACCTACACTGTCACATTTTCGATTGGAGTTGAGGGATACAGAGACTATTTAATGCCCCATGAAGAGGCGCGTCGAAGGAGATTTTTTGGAAGGTTTCAAAAGTAGAACGTAAGTAATCCAATCTACTTTAATAGGTTCTATGTAGCATTTAGTCTACTTCTCGAGAACTACTTAGCAGTGTATTAATTCTAATAATATGATATCTGAAAAAACAAAAAACAAATTTCAATTTTTAATAATCACTGCCTTTTTTCTTAACAACTTTTAAAGGAATTATTCCATGTGTGGAAATAATGTTTTCTCTAAATAGTTTTTAATTTGCATACCGAGTAATAGACGAACTCAACATAATCCATTGAGAGAATCACTATTGGGAATCTAATTTATTTATATTTTAGGTTAAATGAAACGGAGAGAAGAGAATGGTGAGATATGAGGGGAGGTAAAGGGGAAGTATGAGCTTAGGATTAAGTTTGCTGGATAGTTACGGTGATCTGAATTGATCTTTGGGAAGGCGTGATTTGATTCTAGTGAGCCCACTACTTGATTTTACCAACGTTGTACAATCTAACTCCGGGAACCAGATTTAAGTTGGTGTAAACTGTTTTGTTAGAGAAAAAATATGGTGAGTAATAATCTCAATGTTCAATTCTCTGTGAATCTGTTTATTGGAAATAAACCATGGGGAATTAACCTATGTTAGAATGATTGTATCTTGAAATAATTGTATTCCTTTTAGATTGGTATGGGCACCACCGCCCCAAAAAGAACAAACATATGAGCCGTTGAGAGCAAAAGTGATGTAAGTAAAAAAACATACTTTTCGGAAAATGGCGCCTAAACGAATAACGCTGTAAAATTATAATGCTTATAAATAAAGGATTTAAAGTGATATGAACGTGTCAATGAGATATAATTTGAACTTACTACAGATATTTTGAACTAAAATATTGCTGTGAGGTTTCTGAGACCGCTGGGAAAAAATAAACGCTTAGCCCTCCTTTCTGATAGATCGCAATACGTTTTGATTTATAGTACCTTCTTATCACTCTCTAAACTACACTCACACGTGGGGCAGCGAATCCAGTGACAGCCGCTCGCCTTTGAGGGCCAGTAGAAGTTTCGGAGCGGTCTCGCAGATGACACATCACCAGAAGTGGGACATTTTTGCCACAGTGAATATGTGTGAACATGCTGGACGATCAGGGAATGCGTTTCTCAAGGATGATACTTTCGATGGTTCAGTAATCAATCCATAAGATAAATTGCTAGTGATATTGACAGTAATGTGGACGGTGATTTTGCGTTTGAAAGTGAACACGATACGAATACTAAAGAGGAAATGATTGAAGAACAAGTTGATGAAATAGAAGAAGGGAAATTGACACATTACAAGAAATAGAAGCAAATGAAGAGGGAAAATGAGAAAATGAGATGAATACTATAAGAGTTTTCACAAGGGATGGAAATTTCTAAGAATAAAAGACACAAATGGTTGAACGAGATTCTTTAATAAAACAGTAGAAAGATACATTGCGTATTTTTTTATTAATGCTTAATTTTCATGTAACAATGCTTTAACATATTTAAATGAAGGTATTTTAATGCACTGAATACTATTTCAAACCATTATACTTGTTATTAGACATGAAGAAACAGTATGAAACGAATTGTTTCCAGAAATTTACTAGGCGAGTAATAAATAATTATATTATTTTCATTTTAGATATTAATAACAAACCGTTTAATTTCCTGGTTTATTACATATTTGTTAATGTTGAAAAAAGTGTGAAGTTAACATGAAATGAAACACCGAAAATAATCTGTCAAAAACTTTTGGGGTCTCACAGACCTCACGTTACCGGTAATAGAAGTTTGAAGGCACGCGACCAGTTAACGGTTAAGTAATTAATTATTTTGTTGACTTACACCACTTTTGCACACACCGTTTCTTAAAACTATGACTTACATTCATATAATTGGCATGCATAATCTTCTTGCGGTAGTGATGTAATGAAAAATGTGGAAATAGAGTGCATAGAATATATGAATGTAGAAATAGAATTAATGCGAAACGTAAAAGAACAATGTACACAATGTATTTATATACTTTTTTTGCTAGTTTATTCAATGTAAATTATAATTAGTTAATATTTCAAAAATGAAATAGAAATTTGTTTACTTATATTATAAGTTCTACATTAAGCTCCAAATAATAAGCATTTTGGTGAAGGTTAAGACAGCAGCGCTCACTTTGTTGACAAGCTAGTTGGGATAGCAGGCTCCTCCTCATCTTGAACTTCTTCTAATGGTCCCATAACTTCCTCAACTACGACAGTTTTTAGCGAGCTAAAGTAATTGTGGTCCACTGAATGTATGTATTGCAGAAGTTCAATAATGGATTTTACTACTGTTACATGCTACAGTTAGGTTCTTCTTGCAGGAACCGCATCCACTGTATTTTCAGCCAATTTACTTTAGATTCATTATTAATCTTTCTCACAATTGCTTTTACAAGCTGCAAAGTAGACTTAAAATTTGATTGGGCCATTTCATGTACTTCCCTTCTTTCGAACTGAACGGATTTTATTATACCAGTCAGAGGGAACATAATGCATTTTTTGTCAGCTTGCTCTATGTTTCAAAAATCGGAGTTATTTTTCATAAATGAGTGCCTCGATTCAAAAAATTTGTGATCAATAGTGTGTAAATTACAAGTTTTGCCTGACAAGATTTTCGTCGAATAGCAAATTTGAAGTTGCGATTGCGGAGAGAATTCCGAGTTTGATTTTGTTTGAACGGATTAGAAAAACAGTTTGGGAATGGTTTTGAATACCATATATCTAGGATATCTGGAAGCATGCGACGATTGTACGGATAGTGCAAGTATTCGGAGGAGTGAAAATAATTAGATTATTGTTGACAGTATAATTGAGTAGTGATTTTTCATTCGAAGTTCAATACCTGCATCCCCATGAGGTATGTTTGTATTGAAGTTTCCAATGTGTCTATGGTCGTAGTCGGGTTTGAGCACAAAGCATTTAAGTTGGTTAGCTTTAGGTCTTTTTAGAATTTTTGGAGAGCCAGAAGACTATTGCTACATTTTAAAGACGGGGAGTGATATATAATGGGAGAGGATCGTATCAAATCCGTTTTTAGTGAAAATTGTACATCTTCGTCCGCAGTTCGAAAAAATATGTTGAATCTCTAAGCCAGGTAACCCGACACTCTAAGCTTATACATACGGTATGATTCTGTAATGAAAGTAATGCCCATTTTTGGCGCGATCTCCCTATTTTCGAAAATAGGAAACATTCTAAATAGTAAATTCGAATTTCCTGCGCTTTATTTGAGACGGTGTCAGTCTATAAAAGTAATTTGAGAAGTTCTTGGGGGCAGTTGGATTTTGTGAGAGTCCCTTTTCATTGTTTAACTTAATATTAATTAACTTAATATAAAAATCGTTTGCGTCATTTGGTATTTTTTTTGAGAAATACTTGCAAAATGCATGTATGGTCATTTTCTTCAATTGACATTTAAAACATTTTATTTACGGCTAAAACACGCATCAGGTATCGTTAGTACATTTATGTAGATCGTCAATATACTGAATTCAATGGTAGAAAGCTATTTTCGTTTAAAATTCCAAATTTAAAGAAAATATATATTTTCGTCTTTCGTTTGTTTAAGAATTTTTCAAATGGAAGTTGAAGGATAAGACAAAAATTGTTAAATTATAGTTTCACATAATCATTAACAATGTTGCGAGTAAGTATGCGGTATTGTAGCACCAATAGTTTTGAAAATATTTAGTTGCGTGATACGCTAAGTGAGCTTCATTACAATTTACGCAGTTAGGGCTATCTTGGGGACTTAAACTGCATTTACTCGGTTAGTGGGAGTTAATGCGTCTTACACGTTTGGGAGTACTTTTTTGTTATTCGCAAGTGCCTACAGTACCGACAGCGTATAAGCGACTCTGACAGTTCGATGCGCTGTTGTCACACGTTACTACGCTCACGGTGCCACCTACATGACAACTAAATTAAATTTCAAAACAATTAACCCTTACTGACAGGCGACGACACGTCTCGATGTCATGCTCATGATCTGCGCCTCAGCCGAACCTTATCGCTTCAGAAATTTCATGCTAGATGTGCGGCAAAGCTGAACGCTAGCTGTGCGAAAGTAAACAAATCCTCGCAAGCTGATTGATTCAGAGCAGGTTACATGACTTACCACTGCACGTGGCGTGAGAACTGTCAAGACTCGCTTACAAGCAGCCGGTACTGTAGTCCTACAAATCTTTTGGATCTCACTATGAAAGAATTACAGCGTCTGAATGTCACCACGGTATTGAAAAGTCTATTAATATTAAATAGTTTTTCAAATGTTGACCTGTCTTTCACTAACATTGCCCAAAATAGTTTTGGAGATTTGTCAGATCTTAGGAGGCTGATTACTTTAGGATTCTGTATTCCTTGTTAAGTTTAACTGCAATTTTGCACACTTCGTTACTAATCGTCACAACACTGAAGTTATTGTCTGATGGTTCACGGAACGTGTGATACCGATACGTACTTTCGGACGTATTCTGGTTGAGAAAGTGAATAGCTTTTCTGAATACATCTATTAATTTAAGAACCGGTTTGACTCGTAAGACTCATTAGGATAGTTCTGCTTCGACAAGTTTTCCTCTATCTCCGATGTTAACTTATTAACGAATTATTTACAGTTCGTTTCTTCATGAAATATTAGAAGCAAGTTTTTGTTCATAGACTCGGGTCGGTCGAGTGTTGGAGATTTTCAACCATCTCATGCCCCAGCCTGGCAAATCTGTTCTTCGTTGGTACATTCATTTTGCAGGAGGGATTAGAATTGCGTTGCTCGTCACGGATCGATATTTCATAGGGCACCAGTCTGATAAACCTTGAAACGTATAAAAATTGAATTGTAATTGGATTGTATCCTGTAGCATTTGCTCCTCAGAAGGTGTCAAAATATGATTTTCAAAACTTATGTGATCTGTGTTGCAACATAGCTTAGAGATTTTATTAAAATAATTTTGTATAACGTTACATTTTCAACGTTGTGTGTTAATTATTGGCCATCTTTCCATCAAAAAGCGTAATTTTACTTCAAATTAAATTTTCAACCATCTTATCAATATATCATTGCGTTTCATTATTTGTATAATTCAAATCCCTACAGAATGTATATTATGTATATGCTTGGATGTTCGGAAGACTCTATCAAATGAAATGTACAAATAATAATGTTAATAATGTATTTGCATGTCTTTCTTTTACTTTTACTGCCAACGTTTTGCTCTTATTTTATTTTTATCACGGTATTTTATTATTTATATCTAGATGGAGCACACGATCCATGGTTTTCCTCGAACTCGGCACACTGCTGCCGTCTCTCCAATAACATCTTATGTATTTACTGTCAAAAATAAAGAATGCTCGCCAAGTACCATCTTCTAATTTTTACTCACAACTGCAACTAAATAGTGCTTCTTGTCTGAACCTTAAATGGGTTAATACAAAATTGCCACGCATTGTTATGAATTATAACGAAAAATACCTATCTGGATACTGAGAGCGGAAGCAAGCTTTTTGGACGCTACACTTAGAGGTCATCTCCATTTTTTAAGCGAATAAATAAACACTTTAAGACGTGTTGTATATAGGTTTGAGAGAATTAATTAAATACTATTAATTTCACGATACCATTTATTTCACATTTCGAATTTTGGTCTGGAGTCTAGAATCTAGAAAATAAACTATAAAAATAACGAATGTGAATTATAACGTAATATTACATTCGCGGCACCTTTTTTTATTGGTACTGCACACGAGTGTATCAAATTAGATTTACAGATAAAAGTGAAATATAGCCTCTTTATAAGTGTGATGAGAGAGCGAGAGAGGTCGGAAATGGTTCGACTATGAAAAGGGGAGATAATTTTCATTAAAAGAGTTCAACGCTTTTGTAATTTCTTTGGTATAGCACGTGCGAAAGGCAATTAAAAGAGAGGTATGGGCATATCACTGGAAATGTCAGATAAAATAATTTAATTGACTCGCATCCAAAAGTGACTGTGACGGTTGGCAGTGATTGCAATGTGATCCGGTACCGGTGTATTAACCGTTCAAAATGGGCGGTTTCGCAGGATGTCTGTTCCTGAAATATCGCAAAATCTCTCACAAAGCTTGAAAATTTACAGCAATGCCACAGCATTCCTGTACGAGGATTACGGCCGGGTATTAAAGCGCCACAAAAGTTTTACGTGTTCCACATTTGACGAGAGATGGGGCAGGTTTAATTGCTGCATACGTACATAAAAGGATAACGTGTCTGTGGTAGGCTGCAGACCAACGATTACAGAAGAAACTAGAACCACAGGGGATGTGGGGCAGAAGAGAAGTGGTAGGGTCAAAACATTTTTTAACAAAATGTAATTTTATGAGGATGAAGATAGTAAATAATGGAAGAAAAGAACGAAAGAATACACAAATTAAAAGCATAGCCATCTACATTCTCGTATAAGTGCATAGTGTTTGCCGGTCAATAAATATTATATTTTTATTTGCGATGATTTTGATAACAGATATATCAGTGGCATAATTGTTTATGTAGGAGATGGGGATAACAATACATTTTTATAATCACAGGTAATCCATCTTCGAGCCAATTATTCGATGTTAAATCCTGTTAAAAATAATATATTTTTTCTGAGTTCTGCTCACTTCATACCTCAGCAAATCAGACGATTAAGTAGAAGACGCTTAAAATCACCTGATCAAGGTCCAAAAAAGTAACGAACTGTTCATATATTTTTAGTTGAGCAGAAATGGAATGCTCGTAATGAAGATAATGATCCATATGATATAATATGTTTTCTAGGGGAAAATGTACATACATTATCATGGCCGTCTCTGGAACGTAAAATTTGGGAAGGAGGACACCAGAGGAAGCGTGAAACTTCCCGGAATTTTCGTTTAAGTCAAAATGTTATTGTTGTTGTTCTTTTTTGTAGGCAAGTAGCTATTCACGCAATCCTTTTCTCTGTAAGTAAATTTTCCGATAAGTTAATACAGATTGAAACTACTGGATGTACTTGAAAACTTTTACGGGGTGTGGGGCTCGTGGGACTCCGTCCGAGATGCCTGTGCATAATATTGTGAATCATAATAACTGGAATTTTTCCTATTATTTTAGAACCAATATTTCATAGGCACTAATTGAAAGTCAAAAGCATGAATATCTAATTTGTTTGGATAACGAACACGAAACTTAATAAAATTAAAAATATAATTTAACAGGAAACTACAAATCAAATATTGCATTGTAATTCTGCAATTTTCAAACTGAGAATATCTGTTAGTCACTCACAGCATGGGAATGTTAACCTACGAACTTCCGCAGAAAGCAAGAACAATCTCTAGCAAGTTACAGTTATGATAAAGACTAATGTGTGTTCTGAGTAGAACAAGAAATTACCATGGGAAATATCGTCTTCGCAACAAAGTGGTGCTCAAACTTTGGACATAAAGCAATTCTAACTTTGAACATAAAATATCAGTGTTGTACTGGACTCACTGGGTACACATATTTTAATCACTTTTTCAAAGTAAACTAAACTATATTTCCGAATATAATCCAGTAATTTATAAACCTGGAGTGATTACTTTTCAGAATGAAAGAAACAAATTTGATATGTTTTGTTGCATATGAATAACATTTCAATAATTAGATTAAATTGTTCAAGGTTGTTTTCAAGACACATGTGGAAAATCTCTATTACTAATTTCAAATCCGCGCAGAAATTCAAGGAAAACTAAGTAGTCCCCGACCGCGTGAGAGGCATCTATGGTTTTGCTAAATACGTAGGAACTCGAAAAAATGCAAACGAATTGCATGTTTGATTTTCACAGAAAATGCAAATATTTCATTGTATTATTAAATCTATTCTCATACCAAGCTTTCCATCTGAATTCTCATACTCAGTTTCAATAATTCACACAGTTAATGTCATGCGACAGTAAGGCAGACGAGGCGGAAGATGACGCTTAATATTAAATATTGACTATTCACATATTGCGTTACGGAGCATCTTTCTATATTATTTTTGAAAACAATATTGTGCAGTTTTGCGCAACAGAAGTTTTGCTGATGCGTGCCAAAATTAAAATAATTGCCTTCAGTAAATGTTCCCGATATTTAAATATAAATGGAAATATTCAATGGGAAGGGAAATATCAACATTGTACTAATTTAACGGTTTGTATTATTGAACGACCGAGCAAAATGTCTCAGGGCCTAACGAGTTGACGTCTTAGTCGGGAGGTCCGAATTCAATCCCCGGGTCGGTCATTCTGACCGGGATTTTTGTGATTTCCCTCGGTCATACAGGAGAATGCTGGGATGGTTCCAAAATGCCACGATCATCTCTCATCATCGTATCACCTCATAATACACAGGCTGCATCCAACTGCTTTGAATTTCCTCTTAGGGAGATCACCAAGGATCTCACGCCATATAAGTATTACTACTACTATTTTTGAATGAAAATTAACCGTGAAAACCAAGCCTCGCGGCAGCGACCAAGGCACTTAGTCGATCTTTGGTCCTCAAATAGAGCTGACGTTCCTGTGAGGAGTATCTCTAGCGTTGGAAGTTGAAATGGGAACAATTGTACGCGGAAACTTTCCTGTGCGTTTTTGTTTGTGTGGAAAGTTGGACACAAGTCGTGTACGCAGTTAAATGTCTTAACTCAGTGATGTAAAAGTACCGGATGAGATGCCTCAGGGTAACAACAATTGACATTGAAGCGTCTCTGAGATGGAGGTCTTAAGGTTTGAATACCGAAAATAAAGGATTTGTGACCATAGTTACATAGCTAGATCGAATTATGCTTCATTCTGGAGGAGAATTATAGCATCCAGATTCTCTTACCTGTAGTTATCCGTGTATTCTAGGATAAATAACAGGGGCAGTACTTTAACAAACGACTCGCGGAATGCGCGCAGACTTTCCTTTCTCATTCTCTCTCTCTCTCTCTCTCTCTCTCTCTCTCTCTCTCTCTCTCTCCCTCCCTCTTTCTCCACTCACGCACATACTCAAATACACGGAGGACATACGTCGGAGGCATAGAACTGACCCTCTTCTGGTGCGAAGCCACTGGGCAATAGCAATTTTTTATATAAAAAGTTTTTCTGTTCAACTTGACCCCCCTGAACACGAAAATAATCTTATAATTTGCTTGTTCTTATTTTCGTAGAATAGCCTATTGTTTCCCCAATGGTAACACCGTATGAACTTTATTTTGAAAATTATACTGATTGGGAGAAAAAATAAGAGTTGGGGGCAAATGTCTGCAGCATGACATGTTATACTAAGCTCCTCGATTTGTTGAATCACAAGAAACATTCGATCGCCATTACTACGATATGGCGTGAGTCAGAGAATCATTCTATGATTGTTACTTTAGCATGATTCCACCAGTAAAGGACATGTAAAACAAGAAAAGTAATACCATATTTTGTAAACTGACTCACTCACCATCTGCTTCACAAACAATGGCCCATAGGGATTAATTTTCAGTACCTCCTCATTATTATTGGTTACACAAGAAGGCGAAGCTTGTAACTCAATCCTCCACAAGTATGGGCGTTGAATTTATTTCGAACATTAAATTTGAATATTACAAAATCAATGGAAATGAATAAAATTATCTACTGAGAGATTTAAGGCTTCCAAACGTCAAGGTAGAGTTATTACCCGCTAGATTCCAAGAGAACCGTATCTCTCAGAAGATAGGAAAGTGATTTTTCGCAAACATCAGTAGCCATTCGAGAAATATTTCTCAATCGAAGAATGTATTGTGTTTAGCAGTCAGGTATCTGACTTAATGGAAGTGATTAATTTGGTGTAAGATGGTGAATCAGATGTGGAGATACAGCCTTTGAGATAGATTGGACCTATTGAATGTTACTGAGGACGCGCGTGTACGCGAAGTCGTAACAAATGTCTTGGGAAACAAAAGGGGTAAACAATTACGAGGAACGTGTTCTTGGTGTCATATTACCATAAATGAGATGCAATATGTCTATCAGCTTACACTTTTTATTTCTCATTCTAACCTTTTTACTAAAAATTGTGGAACTTTAAGCAGTGAACATTATAAACGTTTCCATCGACACATTTACACATTTTGACTCTCGAAAACTGTTACATATAGGAAGGTGGAGTATGAATAATCTTGGGGGCTTTTGCTGATCGGTCTCTGGGAACTCTCCTGAACTAGAAAACAAGAAGAAAGCTAAAGTATGCGAATTTAGTCAAGGGAAGAGATAATATACTATTACAGTACATATGATAAACAATATTTTGTTCTGATCGTAACTATTGCACGTACTCATGAGCCAGAGCCAGACAGACGTATTTGTTGCCATATTCCTTTCAAGCAATGTATATTGCATAGGTGAAGATATGGTTCATTCATATTGCAAACTAAAGTTTAAAGGGGGTAGCGGATTCATTCAGGCAAAACTGCCCCCAGAGATAAAAAAGATGTTGAAAATCGTAATTGAAGTGTAAAACACACGTTTTTCGCCCGATTTAAATCAATTTACCCAGAGTATTTCATACAAATGAAAAAAAAATGTTTTCCAAAATGTCAACCTTTTATCTTATTATATTTGTACCCGACAAATCAATATAAATATAACAGTAATTTAATAGTTTATTTCTTTTCTTAAAATCAGGTTTTGTTTTATTGATTTTCGTAGTTTTCTGTTTTATGTTTATTAGAAATTAATAATGAAAAACAAACTTTGAAGAATATTATAACTTATTGTAATTTGAACATGAGTGCGTAATATTTTATCACTAATCTTTAATTGAGATGTTAAGCGTTGATTGAAAGTCAGTAAATTCTGTTACATATGTTTCAGCACATCTGTGACTCCTGCCACTACGAAAACAGAAGAAATAAAAAAGTTTTCACTTTCGAAATCAAAAAGTAAAATGCACTATACTTCGTTTATTCTAAGCTCTGAGTTCAATTATGATCTCTTTGAAATTACTTCTAAGATTTGTTGATTCTCATTGTCAGAGGTCCAGGGATCTTTATTCGTTCTTCCGATGATAGCGAATATTCATTACCAATTTTAATTTAATATTTTGTTCCTGGAAAGTAGAATCAATGTGAAATCACCAACAGTCGCTGCTACGCATTCGCTCAACGTCTACGCTTATGGATTTACAGTACACCTACTAAAAATTGAACTAAATTCTGAAATAAACTGAAAAAAAACTGAATAACGCTTCTCAAATAAAATACATGTATCAGTTATTCAAGGAATTCGAGCAAGTAACATCCATCCACGCAATTTTCAACAGAGATAAGTAAATATTTTTTCATGTGTTTTGAAGCCCTCTACAGTTGCAATACGGTTTAACTTCCTGCGGGGTGAAATAAGCCGAAATCGAGTTTACCTTCCCCTTCTCCTTTCGCGCTCGTGCCGGCCGATGACGTCACAAGCTGCGCTCGTAAACAAACGCGAAACGCCGACAGGGGGCAACGTTTCATCTCGCGCCGGCAAAAGTTATTTGTACGACGCGCGTTTATGAATCGCGACCACGAGTTTTGTATCAAGAAGCGCTGCATTGCTGCCGCATAGCGAGATGGAGGTAATAATTTATTTAATTCACTGCTATGTTTACGAGGACGAAATTAAAACGAACGCCTTGCTCGCAAAACGAGAGAGATAATTAAATACTGCCGGAAATAGCCTATGCGTCCGAGAGGGGCACGCAGAGATATTAAAATGGTCTCAACCTATGGTTTGGGGGAAAGCAATGCAATAATGTTGGTCGCAGAGCCAGACCATCCGTTTTAAGCTTGATGGTCCTTTGGAAAACGGAGCACATCAATATTCAAGAATAAGATAAGCTGTTTGAACGCGCGCCAACGCGCATGAATACAATCCGAAAATGGAAACTACGAACTACATCCGTAAGAGAGCGTCTCGGTAGAGTATGCGACACCGGTAGTCGGGAGAAAGAAAGCTTTCTTTTCTGAAGTAACAGCTGGAGAGTGAGGACCTACCGATCACGAGAAGGCGGCACCTCGTACTGCTACGGACTTCAGGACTGCATCTACGATAAAAACTCAAGACATTCGAGGAGGTAATTATCATATTACAATGCATTAAAACAATTCATCAGGAAAAGGATGAAAGTATAAGTGACGCATTTAAAATCTTTGTAAGAGAGAGGAGTGTGAATAGCATGAAACTAACGAGGCCATTCATTTCTTTTCTTTGCGGTTTTTTTATTTTTATATTTATTCTTCTTATACAATAGACTCAGTTGTCGTATTGTAGATTCTTTTAAATATGGAATTAAAAGCTAGTTACATTCTATAAAAGAATACGAAAAGAGTATCAACGGAAAACGAGACGGAGGCCACATCGTGAGTTGAACAACGGTAATGGAAAGGGGCGACCGTGCGGTTCTGCAGAGGGGCGGCTTTGCTCCCGACCGAGCTGCAAGGACAAGGACATCGAGCGATTGGAAGAGTCGACGCCGCAGATTTCTCTACGCCGTGAGAAGACACAGTAAGGTCGTGCCAACTTGAACAATTTGTGGATATTAGAAGGAATAATTTGTTTCGGAAAGAAAGTATTAGTACAGGTTCTTTATACCGATATTCTGTGAAAAATAGAATCAATCTTTTCTTTCAAGAAAAACTTAGCTAATTGTAAAGTTGCAACTAGGAAATTTACGACTGAAATGATTAGGCAAAGTTTTAAGTATTCTTTGAAATTGATTTAAATGAGAGAAAGGAAACAGTGTAGTTAATTATTAAGAGTGTAAGTTGTTTTCTTTTTTTTTCAGCAAGACAAAATTCTTGTATATATAAAGTGTTTTATGTTCATTTACTGTAACAGCAATTTAATTAGAATATACTTAAGTAAGTGGAAAGTGATTCGACTTGAGTTTCTGTGTAAGTGCATTCAATCCACAACGGCCCACATGACCCTGATCCCCGCTATTCTAATTGTATTTTTTATTTTGCGCCCACCTTGAAAACCCATTCTGAGCTAGCCGGCGGAGGGGTGGGTCGCAACTGGCGCCCAACGTGGGGCTCGATTATTGGATGCATTTACCAAAACTCGATTTGAGAAAAACTGAGACCAAAATTTGGTGGAACCAAAATTTCTAGTACAATTGAATCACAATTCACTAAGATTGCTGAACAGGTTACAGAGAACAAAAAAAGGTGTTGTGTAAAAGTGTGTTTTTCTGGAGTGTTTTTCAAAAAGGGTATTATATGAAAGTGTTATCTGTTCGAGATAGTGTTTGGTATTTGTGTGTGTAATAATTTGTAAAAAGTGTATTGTGTCTGGGAAAGAGGATTGATTGATTCTAGGCAGTTAATACAGTCAAAATGGCAGATAAATATAACGCGGCTAGGAATTTAACTACCGTTGAAGGATCGTCTGGGGATTCAGATAGCGATAGGGAAGTGGGAGGACAAGCTCCAAGTACCATGATCGCGAAAGAAACGGTAGAAGTAGAACAAGGAACGTCAGGAGAAACTAGCATGACCTCGCCGACGGAATCACAGCAAACGCCAACACGAGATCCGGATGAGGAACAACGAAACCTCGACAGGGCAAATTTAATGATGCAACGATTAATAGGACAATTCATGCAGCAATTAGATACGAGGTTAGGAATGCAGAATGAAAAGACAGAGGAAAATATAAAGAAATTAGGGACTAACTTAGAAACAAAATTAGAAGAAAATAACTCGGCAATAAATGCATTAGAAACTAAATTAGAGGAGAACAAGAATGCATTAGAAACTAAATTAGAGGAGAATAACTCGGCAATAAATGCTTTAGAAACTAAATTAGAGGAGAACAAGAATGCCTTAGAAACAAAATTAGAAGAAAATAATAGGAAGTTAGAAGAGAATTTAAAAATACAATTCACTGAATTAGCAGAACAGTGGAAGGTCGAATTTAAGAATGAGATTCAACAAGAATTAGGGCAGGAACACGAGAAGTTAGAAGAAAAATTCACGGAACTGGGTCATGAATTAGAAGAGAAGATTGATCAAGTTACGAAAGGATTTGAAAATAGGATCGAAATGCAATCAGATCTTATAACCACCGTGTCCGACAGGCAGACTGAGATAGAACAAGGTGTAGAGAAGTTTCAAAAATTAGTTACTGAACAAGTTAAGGTTCAAGCTAGTAAATTAGATAGTGGAATAAAAGCTCTTTCGGAACAAGATGTGGTTCTACAACACCAAATTACAGCATGTACGAATGACGTTGTAGAATTGAAAAATCAAATTGAAAATTTACCATCGAGTGGAGGAAGCGTTCCGCACACGTATTTTTCATTACCGTGTACTCCTAAATTTAGTGCAGCGGGAGATGAAAATCCATGCGTATTTATGAGGCAGGTGGATAATTTCTTTTCTTTAAATTATGTTCCGGACAATAAGAAAACTCACATAGTCTATCAGATGATGCAGGGTAATGCACGAATATGGGCAGATAGTTTAGGAGAATTACCAAAAACTATGACAGAATTTAAAGAAAAATTTTACTCAAGATACTGGAACAATGAAACTCAAATTAATTTCAAAGTTAATGTAATGTATGGTACGTGGAAGAAAGGTACGATGTCCATGCAAGAATATGCAGAGGAGAAGTTAGCTTGTTTCAAATTATGTACTCCGACGATCCCGGATGACGAAATTGTCTGTTTGTTAACACGTCATTTTCCGTCAGCTACACAAAATTTGCTTAAGAATCTCTTGCCAATGTCCACGGAAAAGTTAATAACGCAGCTGGGATTGTATGATGCGACTTTCGTGTACAATGAGAGGTTACAGAGAGCAAGGGCAAATGTTAGTGGGCCGGTAGAAAGCCAAGACAGCAGGCAGCAGCAACATTATGTAAGCAAATCAGAGAAAAGAGGAACTTACAAATCGAAACAGCACGTAGAAGAACAGACCTATGCTAGACAAGATAGGACGCCGTCTAAAGATAGGAATAGAAAAAATTCTATTGATAGAGGAGTTTTCCAAAACAGAAATACTGAACCCAGTACATCTCGCGGACATGAGTCGGAAAATTAGAAAGGTTTGTTTCGACACGCCATCCCGCCGCAAACCTAATAGAAGAATCTAGGGAAGAAGAGGTGGCGATATTATCGATCGAATTAATCTCATTTGATGACGAACCGTGGAACGAAGAAGAACAAAAGCAGATCGGATCCAGGCGACAGTGTCCGAAGCTTAAGGTTAAATGTGAGGGTGTTGATACGTCAGTACTAGTGGATACAGGTTGTGCGACCTCCGTCATAGCGGAAAGTTTGTTGAATGAATTGAAAAACCAGGGAGTGGAGGTACCTACATTGCCGCTCGTAAAGTCTTTTCTGATAGGTGCGAATCGGAAAAAATCAAAGCCAATAACAAGACAAGTTTATTTGGATATAGAGATAGGCAAGAATAAGTATCAAGTTGTGTGCCTAGTAGCGCCGGAACTTTTATATCCGCTCATACTGGGAATCGATTTCATGAAACAATACGGGGTTGTTATCAACTTAGAAAAAAATACCATGACGTTAAAACCGAATAATCAACAGGATCTCGAATTTGATTCGTTCACATGGAATTATTGGGAGGCGAATTGTTTGGAGGAAGAAGATGTGAAGCTGAAAATTCGTTCGCATGTGCAAGGAAATTCTAATCTTAATGAAAATCAGAAGAAACAATTAATTGAAGTATTACTTAGGAATCAGAAGGTGTTTTGCAAAAACAAGAATCCAGTAAAAGATTTTCAATTCGAAATAGAACTAACAGATAAAACGCCATTCACGGGTTACCAATATGTCATTCCAGAAAAACATAAGGAGGAGGTGGATAAGCTCATTGCTACAATGGTTAAAGATGATATTATCATGAAGTCCAAAACCTCTTATCTAAGTCCGATAGTGCTCGTAGAAAAGAGTAATGGGAAGATAAGGTTGTGTTTAGATGCAAGACGATTGAATCAAGTTACCCTACCGTACAGAGACAGACCGTTGCGTGTAGAGGATTTAACTAATCAATTATCCGGCATCAAGTGGTTGAGTTCAACCGACTTCACTGCATCTTACTGGCAAATAGCGATAGCACCTGAATGTAGACAATATACAGGATTTATTCACCGGGGAATTTCGTATGTTTTCAAAAGAATGCCATTTGGACTCAAGAACAGTGCATCTGCTCTTGTGCAATGTTTAGACAATATCATTGACAGAGAGATGTCTAGCGATGCTTTTATCTATATTGATGACGTGCTCGTGTATTCGAAGACATTTGAAGAACACATGAACAAGCTAGATATTTTGCTGAAACGTCTCATTGAAAATAATTTACAGTTGAATTTGGAAAAAAGTAATTTTTGCACTAAACAAGTTAAATTCCTGGGGTATGATTTGACAGTCAACGGAGTCAAGATGAACTTGGAGAAAATGCAAGAAATAGATAAGATTGCACCGCCTAAAAACACGAAACAACTCAAAAGTTTATTAGGTTGCGTGAACTATTACTCAAGGTTTATTCCGAATTTCGCCATGCACACTGCAATATTTCTTCAGTTGTTGCGAAAGCACACTAGATGGAAGTGGACTGAGCATCATGAAAGAGCTTTCAACAATTTAAAAGCAATGTTTCATGAATCATGTATGATAGCATATCCCGATTTCACTAAGCCATTCATATTGCAGACCGACAGTAGCAATCTTGGAATGGGTGCCATACTATTCCAAGAAATTAATAACCAAGAGAAGATAATAGCAATAGTGAGTCGTGTTTTGAAAGAATGTGAGACTCGTTACACGGCCACAGAGAAGGAAGCGAATGCTATTGTATGGTCAATACACCGATTGAGAGAGTATCTTGTAGGAAGATCATTCATTATTAGAACGGATCATAAAGCCTTAGTTTTTCTAAAAAGATGTCATCCAAATAACGATCGACTACTGAGGTGGATAATATGGTTACAACAATTTTCTTTCAAGGTAGAATACTGCCCAGGCAGATGTAACTTGTTGCCCGATTTGCTTAGTAGGAATGTCAATGCCGAACACAATTCAATGCCTAACACTTTGTTCCCGGCTTCTCCAATTCAGTTAAATATAATGAGCATGCCAGGTTTAACTTGGGAAAACATCGCAAGATTTCAAGATGCCGATGCCATAATGGAAAAGATGAAAAGATTTTGCAGAGGAGAACTCGAACCTACGGATCCAGATGTACGACGGTGGACGGCTGACCCATTGAAATGGAAATTGGTAGATCAAGTTTTGCTCATAAGGGTGCAACAACAGCCATCGCTTTATCGAATCTGGATACCGCAAGTCTTAACAACCGGGATCATCTGGTTCGTGCATACCTCTTTAGCACATTTTGGGGCCGAAAAAGTAGACCAAGCAATTAAGGAAGTTTGTCATTGGAAAGGGAGAAAAAACAAGTGGATAACGAGGTTGCCAAATGTGTACTGTGTCAGAAAACCAAGTACCCGAATCGACATTATTCGGGCGCAATGCATGCTATAATACCTTCAAAAGAAAATGAGCTAGTTGCCATAGACTTATATGGTCCTTTACCGAAGGCCAAATATGGATATAAACATATTTTTGTATGCATCGATGTGTTTTCTAAGTTGACCCAAGTATACCCTGTGAATAGAGCGAACACTAAAAATTGCCTGCACCAACTTAATAAGTTTTTTCAATTTGCTGGTCCATATGCCAAGGTGCTGACAGATCATGGTGCCCAATTCACTAGTGAATCCTGGTTACAGGCCATGCAACATATGAATGTCAAACATATATGTTCCAGCATTAGACACCCACAGTCAAACCCTTCAGAAAGAGTAATGAAGGAACTGTCGAGGTTATTTCGAGTCTACGTGTCGAGGCAACATAGCGAGTGGTCGCTACTAATTCCACATATAAATAAATGGTTAAACCAAATCCACCATGAGTCAATTGGAATGACCCCATATGAGGCCCATTTCAAACGAAAACCAGAGCATCCATTACAAACCCTTATGAAACCAGAAATAGAGCACCAAAATCTAGCCAATGAAGAAATACTTAGAAAGCTAAGAAAAGCGGCAGATAAAAGAAAATCACAAGCTACCGGAAAAACTTACGAATTCCAAGAAGGGCAGAAGGTATTATTAAGGGTTCCGAAAAGTTCTGATTTGATACATAAGCAGTATCATAAATTTTTTAGATTGTTTGAGGGACCGTACTCAATTGCTCACAAACAAAATCCCAATGTAGCAGTGTTAATAGATGAAAGCGGGAATACAATTGGAAAGTATAATTTCCATAGTTTACGACCTTTTAAAGAATAGAATAAATGTCAAGAGAAAGAATAAAAGAAGAAAGACGAAAAAAGAAGGAGAATAAGAAAGAAGAAGAAGAAGAAGAAGGAAGAAACAAGATAGATCGACATTCCAGAATCAAGACAGAAGAAAGGAAGAGCATCAAGTTTGGTTAAAAGATTTTTTCGGCATATGAAATCAAATCCCACAAAATCTTTTTTTTTCGAAAGAAGGGGTTATGTGACCATCCGTTTTGCCGAGGTCTCGGAAAACGGAGCACATCAATAGTCAAGAATAAGATAAGCTGTTTGAACGCGCGCCAACGCGCATGAATACAATCCGAAAATGGAAACTACGAACTATATCCGTAAGAGGGCGTCTAGGTAGTGTATGCGACACCGAGAGTCGGGAGAAAGAAAGCTTTCTTTTCTGAAGTAACAGCTGGAGAGTGAGGACCTACCGATCACCAGAAGGCGGCACCTCGTACTGCTACGGACTTCAGGACTGCATCTACGATAAAAACTCTTCAAGACATTCGAGGAGGTAATTATCATATTACAATGCATTAAAACAATTCATCAGGAAAAGGATGAAAGTATAAGTGACGCATTTAAAATCTTTGTAAGAGAGAGGAGTGTGAATAGCATGAAACTAACGAGGCCATTCATTTCTTTTCTTTGCAGTTTTTTATTTTTATATTTATTCTTCTTATACAATAGACTCAGTTGTCGTATTGTAGATTCTTTTAAATATGGAATTAAAAGCTAGTTACATTCTATAAAAGAATACGAAAAGAGTATCAACGGAAAACGAGACGGAGGCCACATCGTGAGTTGAACAACGGTACTGGAAAGGGGCAACCGTACGGTTCTGCAGAGGGGCGGCTTTGCTCCCGACCGAGCTGCAAGGACAAGGACATCGAGCGATTGGAAGAGTCGACGCCGCGGATTTCTCTACGCCGTGAGAAGACACAGTAAGGTCGTGCCAACTTGAACAATTTGTAGATATTAGAAGGAATAATTTGTTTCGGAAAGAAAGTATTAGTACAGGTTCTTTATACCGATATTCTGTGAAAAATAGAATCAATCTTTTCTTTCAAGAAAAACTTAGCTAATTGTAAAGTTGCAACTAGGAAATTTACGACTGGAATGATTAGGCAAAGTTTTAAGTATTCTTTGAAATTGATTTAAATGAGAGAAAGGAAACAGTGTAGTTAATTATTAAGAGTGTAAGTTGTTTTCTTTTTTTCAGCAAGACAAAATTCTTGTATATATAAAGTGTTTTATGTTCATTTACTGTAACAGCAATTTAATTAGAATATACTTAAGTAAGTGGAAAGTGATTCGACTTGAGTTTCTGTGTAAGTGCATTCAATCCACAACGGCCCACATGACCCTGATCCCCGCTATTCTAATTGTATTTTTTTATTTTGCGCCCACCTTGAAAACCCATTCTGAGCTAGCCGGCGGAGGGTGGGTCGCAGTACAAGGGCGGTTTCATGGGAAGAATTTCGTGTCGTTTGAAAAAATCCGCTGTTTGTGTGGTATGGAGAATCGAGATGATAATGGTGGGAGCAAGGACAGTTCAGCATTCAGATATTTCAGAAGTTTGTACGAGAGTTCGTTTTCGATATACGGGCTTGGAAGTATAGGTTCAAACAAGTTTATTTTCAATATCCGGTTACAATGAATTTTGTGGAAACATGAAAACAGGCATATAGTGGTTCATAGTTATTGAAAATGCTAGGAAACGATTCTCTCCTAAAGGAAATACCTCGAAAATTATATAAAGAATAGCTTTTTAGTATTTCGTAAAGTATATAATTTACCTGAGGAATACGTGACCCTGTATGTAATTAAATTTGTTCAAAGAATTTTCAACAGGCCGGGAAATAAACCATAAATGGTGACAAGGTGGTTACAATTAAACATTCTGGGTAATTTAGCTTACTTTTATTTTTAATATACTATCCTTGAGTATATTCTGCTTTATTCTTGTGTCTCTAAAGCTTCTCGATTAGATCTGAAGATTTTGATTGACCATTCATTACATAGGGTTGCAATAGACAATTTTTTTAGACGTTATTGGTTCTGATTGGTGATTTCGTTTCATTTGCGCCATGACTGAAATTCATTGTCTTTAGCTTGTAAAGAGTTTTTGTAATAACTTCAAAGAAAAGATTCGTCAGCAATACAATCTGATTAATGCACATTTCAGGAAACATACACTGAATAAAATAATGAAAGGTAGAAAAGTGAGGAAAAAGTAGTTAAAATTTTGTGTACCAGAGATTATTTATTTATTTATTTATTTTACGTCAAAAAAACAGTTAAAAACTGCGTATGACGTGCTATGGGGAAAAGTGAATTGTGTGCACATTTTCAAAATTCTGTGATCCCTACACTAAGTCATATACTACTTAAATTTTGAATTTTTGAAAGGGAGAAAAACAAAACAAAAAACTCCCATGTAATAACATCTATTTTCAAGGATAAACAAGCAAAAAATTTTGAATTTTGAAAGGGAGAAAAAAAACAAAAAAAACTCCCATGTAAAAAAATCTATTTTCAAGGGTAAATAAGCAATAAATTTTGAATTTTTGCAAGGGAGAAAAAAACAACAAAAAACTCCCATGTAATAAAATCTATTTTCAAAGATAAATAAGCAATAAATTTTGGCTCTTATTACTTCCTGCCGCGACAACATGGAAACGATAATTTATTTGAATAATTGTATTTCCCACTGAATTCTAGAAGACGTGCACAGAAAATGAAGTTACATTTATGTCCATCTCAGTGCTCAATGGATCAGGGAAACTGGACGAAAAACCTGATCGAGATGGGGGTCATTGACCCGGAAGCTGTAGTACAATAGTTGTTACAGGTTGTTTATACTTATTTATACAGTCCAAATGGTAAATAATACATTATGTATCATTGTTAAAATTAATGTTACTTTTCTTGTGATGCTCAGTATTACTTTTCATATTCGCATTGGCAGCATACGCACGCGAGCATCATATGCGTACCATGTCTCACCTCTACTAACACTTTCTTTCACTGAGTAAATTGTGTGGCCTAGCTCGATTTCAGTGCATATCCCCGTGTTCTCTCTTTAAATACCAACACTCTTATAAGCGCATGTTTTCTGCAGATCCGGAATACCTACTCACATTCCTTCACTGACTTTAGTTGAATATTATTCTTCATTCAATTCTAAAAATGAGACAGTTCTCAAATGTTCAGTTTAAACTTTGAATACAACAAAGAAAACAAAAGACTTTGATACAAAAAAGAGAACAGAATTTTAGATGATGCTCAAATGTTCAGTTCAAACTTTGAATAGAACAAAGAAAACAAAGATTTTCATTTGATCGCATCAGCTGCTACTATCCTTAATGTAACACAGTGATTTGTATACTTGAAAATAAAATGAATGCCAGTAACGCTATCTAAAACAATAGTGAATGACATACGCAGCGCAAGTGATTTTGCTCGTAGAATTGCGCCATTCGGCCTGAAGGAAAGATGGAAGTAAAAAAAACAGCTAAAAAATAATTGTGAAGCACACCAATAAATTATTTGCGGAGACTTGAACGTTGATTTGTTAGCATACTCTAAGGATTTAATAAGGACTCACCAAATTCACTGGATCAGAGAGGTTCGGTTATTCACAACTACTTTGAATCTTGGAGATAAAAATATCGTAAGATGAAGTTTGGTTAATCGTGAAAATATTTTTTTGCCATCACTCCTTCTCATACTTGGTATAATAAAACACTTTGTCAATGCTCTGAATAAAAAGATAAATTTATTTAAACTGCAATTGGGTGTGACCCGGTGGCAGTTAATTACATAAGTAAGATATTAATTTTCATGCAAATAACATAATAATGTTGATAATAATGCTAAAATAATAATAATAATAATAATAATAATAGTAATAATAATAACAGTAATAATAATAATAATAATAACAGTAATAATAATAGTAATAATAATAACCGTAATAATAATAGTAATAATAATAACCGTAATAATAATAGTAATAATATTAATAATAATAATAATAATAATAATAATAATAATAATAATAATAATAATAATAATATAAAAACTGGTGAATCTTAAAAACAAACATTAAATTACCTAAAAGATAAAAGAAACGTCAATCTAAAACAGCACTGAGTGCTTAAACAATGAAGACCGCACTGCACTTGCCTACACTTCACTTCATTTCACTTCACTATTACACTAAAAAAAAACACCTTCATTATTTCTCTGCTCTACACTGCACAACACTTCACTTCACTTCACTTCACTTCACTGTATAACTTAATATTCCTAGTTAACTACCTCAAACTTAGAAATGCCCTAAATTACTTTCCTAAATTGTTGAACGCTTCGAGGAAAGGGTTCAAAGGTTTTTGCAGGCAATCTATTCCAATCTCTTATCGTTCTATTTGTAAAAGAAAATTTCCCGACATCCGTTCTCTGCGGTCTTAAATTTATTTTGTGCCTGTGATCACCTCTACCGATGTACGTAGGAGAAATGGAGAATGGAGAAAAATGGAGAATGCATTAAATATATTGTTCAAAGTTTCCTTTTATTCAAGTAACTTAGATTCACGAAGGCATCAGCATCTCATATGACAGATATATTGAAAGATGAACACTAAGAAACTGTAATAAGTGCTAAAGAACGACTTCTCTGGTCGGTTTCAAACTCGTCTCCATAATGTTTTTACTAAATAAAAAAGCATTCAAATTTGAAAATCATGGTGGATGAAATACTTATTTTATGAAGAATTTAGGATGCAAAGTGAGGATTGAACTTCACTTTGTCCACCACCATCTTGATTGGTTCCCCGCTAATCCGGCGAATTTCAGTGCTAAACGTGTAGAGGTTTCATCAAGACCTGAAAGAGACCGAAAACGTTCCGAAAGCAGATGGGATACAGTGATGATGGCAGACTACTGTTCGTCCGTAAGTAGAGAAAGTGTAGAAGTGGACAGAGGACGATCTAAGTCAAAACAATTCAGCAAACAAAATTATAAGCGGAGACTCTGATATTGTTAGAATAAATATAATATTGATGTTAATGTAAGTATTTTGTAAAGGTGCATATAATTCGCACCGTTTTATTCTTGTTTTTACTTCCCTTTCTTTAATGGATTTGTGTGTGTTTTTTAATTGACCAGGAGCGGTGGTTCAGTGCATCAACTGATGTCACTGTAGTGCCTCTGATCGGGAGGTTCTAGGTTCGAGTCCCGACGGTGGCATGATTTTCGATACTATCTAGTGAGCTAGGTCGAATTCAGTCGCTGTCTGGGGGAGAATTTTAGTGGCTGGCTACTCCGATCGGTAGAGTTCCATGGTTTCTCCGATCAACACCAGGCGAATGCCGGAGCAGTACCCTAACAAATGGGCCACGGACCGCGCGCGACAGTAGCCGACGGTAGCTCGGCGCCGGATCTTGGCATCCAGCGGGGGAAGATCACATCTACCGAGAAAAAAAGTGCACTACACTTATGGGACTAATGACCTAAGCTGTTCACGTGCCCGGAATCACTAACAATCAACCAAGCAACCAACCAATCATTCCACAGAATTGTGTGTCTAGTTTTATATTCACGTTTATTCACTGTATGTCTGAAACATTCATAAATAAGAGTTTTGTATATTATCCTTTTATTTGAAATTTAAAAAAACGTATATGTTAGAGAAAAATTAATTTCAGATTTCATACGTAGAATCTCAAATAAATTTAAATCATCCATCGTAACCTAAAGCACTGAAATGGTTTCCACTTTCCTGTATCATATTCTATCTAATTCTCCTCAATACAAGGCATAAACTTCATGTTCTGCAAGTAGTATGCCAGTGGGAAAGCTTCAATTATTATTTTCCAAATATTGTGCTCGAAGTTACCGCTAGTGATGTCGCTTCCATACTACTTATCATTTAGATAAAATTAAATTTCGTATCATTTATGACATTTAAAAAACATGTGTTCTCAAAAAATCCCAGCCTTTTCATGGCGTTTCCTAGTTAGGTGCTGTGCTATGGACCCGTGTCTCAGCGCACTGCACAGGAACGCAGTTGGATAACTGGATGGTCTTTCTCGCGGCTCGAGTGATGATACGAGCGGACGACACACATTGCGTGTAGTAGCTTCGTCGTTGGAGCAGAGGCTGGTTCAGGGTAGGGTTACCGTTCTCTTGTCCTCGTACGAGACGGACACCTACCTAGCGGGCATCAAAAGGCTATAACTTTTTGTTATCAATCGACGATGTTTAGTTGTCTAAAGAATTATTGTCCATTTATGTTGTAAATATATTCATATTCTATTATATACATAAATGTTCTTTGTTTTTCTTTCTTTATACAGTTTAGGAAACAAAATTGATCAGTTTTCTGCGGGATTAGTTGTGGAAAACCCCGCCAGCCGACGGTAGGTCAGCGCCGGATCTCGCCATCCAGCGTAGGAAGAACATCGCTATCTGCCGAGAAAAAACGTGCACTACACTTACGGAACTAATGATTCTAGTTCTTAACGCGTCCGGAATCATTAAATCAATCAATCAATCAATCAATCTGTACCTTTACCTTGCTCGTCTACTCCAAGTTTAAGGACTCTTTACATAAAAAAAAAGAATGAGGTTGCTTACTCAACGTTCGAAAAAGACAAGAAGCATTTATTATTAAATATTGGAAAAACATACATTTTGATAGTGATTTATTACTCTACACTCTCACGGAAGTAGTTTACCATTCCAGTTCAATATAGTACCAACCTCTCAAGATCCGTGCCAACCAACCCCACAAATGGAGTTGGTCGGTACATTTTGACTTGATGACTTTCAACAACACACATTGGACAGTGGAACATTCGCAAAAATACCATACGGAAGCACAAGAAACGTAGCTTCTATTGATAAAATCCATCATGTCACAACTAAGCCGGAGTTGCCTAAAGTAATTAAAAACTACCAACTGGTGCCAACCAGTCCCGGTCTCCCCTACCCGAGATGTAGAGTCAGAATGATGAGGTTTTGCAGCTCAACGGGATAGATTGATTGACGTATCAACTGCTATGGTCATTGTTTCCGTAAGCGTAGTCCATGTTGTATCGCGAGATGTCAGTAATCTTCCCCCGCTGGATGGCAAGGTCCGACGCCGACCTACACGTCGAATAGCGTGTTTTTTTCTAACCAGGTATCTCATCAGCGGAGCACCACCCCAGTAGGGACAAGCTCTCCACGTTCTCGATTGGTACCCCATGTAGTGCATATATGTTTATGTGTAAGGTGGTGAGGATAGAACAAGGAAGGGAAAGGAAAGATCGCGAACAGTCTGTGGCCGTTTTGCTCTGAAATGTGTGTTGGTAGGAGAAACCATGGAAAACTACTGATTTGAGCAGCTGGTCCCTAGAATCCTTCTCCAGACAGCGGCTAAATTCAACAGAGCTGGATATCTGGCTAGTCTCGAAATCTTGCCACTCTACGGAATATAATGTGCCTCGGGAAACCACACAAATTCTTGTGAGAGTTGAGTTGCTATGAAATGGAATAATCTCTGTTGGAGGAATTATTCATTTCGAAAAGTTTGCAAACTAAAATATTTTTTCGTAACCTAAGACTCCAAGCCCAAAAACTGTTCAGGAATGAATGACATCGGCAGCGGTTACTAATGTTCGAATTCGTGTATTTCTTCAATTTTATATACAAATGTTATTAAGTTGAAGTAATTTCATCGAAAGGAGCATTCCCATTATGAATACACATTTTTTAAAATTGAAGATAACCACGTTTGAACCTTTTTTGTACACCAGCATTATCAACAACCTTTTTTTGCGGACAAGAAATCGTTCAGAATCGGGTATTTTACGGCGTAAATGATGCTGTATGTGCATTTTACGGCACAAATGATTGCTTCATCACACATTCAGGCAATCGCAGCGAGAGAATCGTGAGATCAAGGTAAAAAGAACAACCGACCACTGTTTTCTCGCACATGTCAAATACCCGAGACGTCATAAGAAAGTTGTTTCCCAAAACGAAGTTTTATTCAATTGTAAATTTATAATACTGTTATAGAAAAAAGACCGTATGCAACGCGTTTATAATGATGGTTTATTGCATTCGTACAAGTATGAAAACTCGTTCCTAACGTCAGTCGTTCTCAAAATATATACTCATGCAATAAAGATTGCATAAACTACTATTATCATTTCGAAAACGATCAGGACAGGATCCGATTGCAACTGCCCCTTTTACAGCCTTTTTGATTCACTCCTACTTAGGTGTAGTTTCTTTCGCCACTGCGTTGAGTTTGGTGGCCGGGAGTCGGTCTCCAGCACAGGCTGGCAGCGGCGCGTTAGCTATTCATGCGGCGGGTGTCGCGGTGGTTGCGCGCGCCTCCGCTAGGGGCGTGCCCAACGACGCCCGGAGGACCGACGCGGAGGCGGCGGCGGCAGTGGCAGCGGCCATTGGCGGGCGCAAATTAACGGCCGCGCGGGGGTCGGAGGTGAATGGGGAGGTTGAGGGGGAGGAGGGTGGCCTGATGCGCTGTGTCGCCCGCGGCGGAGCGGGGGCTGGGCGTGCGGCGGGCAGGGCGTGGGCGTGGAATGGGGAATGGTGGGGCGGGGCGGAACGAGGCGGGACTGGATGGTGGAGGTCGTGTGGGCCCGGGGATTAGATGGGGGCGGCGGAGTGGGACGGGGTGGGACAGGCAGAGGGAAGGGTTGGGACGGGCGGGGCTCGACAGAGAGGAGCTGGGTGTGATGGTGAGTGACGGAGAGGGGGTAGATGTGTTGGGGAGGGGCGGAGAAAGGGGGGGGGGAACGAGGGTTGGGATGGGGCGGGGTGGGCGGGGCGGACCGGCGCGATGCTCCTCGCCCGGGCGATGGGACCCCGGGCGCCGAACCGGACGTGACGACCCGGCCGGCGCTCGCTCGCTCCGGAGTGGCCTTGAAACGTAGGCCGGAGAAGAGCGACTGGCACGCTTCTTGTTTTCGCGTAACAAGTGCTCGTTGGGTGGTGAAAAGGTGTTCAAATTGGAAAATGCAAATTTCGTTTGTTTGTTACAATACACTTGTCGACATTTTTTTAGTAAATACTTATCTTCATAGTTGTCAACTTTGTATAGTCAATTCCCCGAAAGTAGTCAGTGTGGAATTTTTATTATCGCGATTTTTATTATCATTATCAAGGTTTGTATAGTGTATTATTTTGAGGTAAAAATATTATGAACATAATGAAATGGAAGATCTCTTTTGTTTTTTATTTCACTGTGCTACTAAAATTTCGGTATTTTGATTACACTGCGTTGTATTTTATTCTCTACTAGACACGCCACCATCTTCACACTTCATTTTACATCATCTCAATTATCATGGCAATTTCCCTAAACTGGAGATTTCTCATGAAACCAAATGGCTCCAACTTAAACTGATTTTTCAATATAGTCAACTCTCGACTAACTTTCAGATATACACAACAGAAATGGGAACTCCTACGAGACAATATTGCTAAATTTGTTTTCAACGTACGTGAATTACCAATCTCCCAATTTTCTATTGTGTCTGATGTGATCTGTATTTCTACTTTTTTTAAACATCGTGTCTCGTAATCACTTCTTTGTCGTTTGCAGAGCTCCTCAGGAAGAAGTGTATCTCCGAGTGGACAGCGCTCTTTTTAACATTATAGTTGTCCGGGACGGCAATTGTTCGGGAGATAGCTACACAAAATTTAGAGTAATTTATGGATGGAAAATTAACTTTTTACACTCTCCATGTGCAGTAGAGAGAAAGTTATGTAATGTTGCGCGAAAAATCGGCGAATTTTCGGCAGAAAAACTCTTTATCACAGGGCTCTGGTAACGAACAAGTGCATAAAACCAGTTTCTAAATTTAAAAAAAAAATCCTCTAACATGAGGTGTAGCAAGATTCTATGTTTTGAAGGTCCTTGATACCGGAAGATTGATAGATGGCAAGACGTCTGTCTGTCCTTTTGTTCGTCTGTGAACAACGCTAGCGCCTAAATTGTTCAGCCAATTTTCTCCAAAACTGATATTCCTCCATTGATCTGGCAGACGTCACGGCTCCTGGAATTTGAAACCGATATTCTAATTTTGGGGTGTACTTTACATGAAGCCCCGCGGAAATTTTCAAGAAATTGCCTCCATTGTTTTTGGTTAAATGTTGTTAGATAGTGTGAAGGACGTTTAAAAGAATGGTGTCGGTCTCACATTCGTTGAAAAACCTGATTTTTCGAAAAATGGAAATATGCAAAATGTTTTCGGAGTCTTCCTACAACTAAAATTTAAAGATAGAGATTTTTCCCCTTAATAAAACGTTCCTTAAAGATAGATTTTTTATTTTGTATTTCGGGTTTTGTATTATTCAGTGTTTTGTAATATAGACTTTTTCTATTCTTGCAGTCTTCTTTTAGTGCGATGTACTACATACGTATTTTTGAAACACTAATCATCTTGATGTTGAAGTACACCTGATGCACAAGTAGATAATTTGTCTCCAAAGGATGTCGTCCGGGTGAGGTTCTCTCCTTTCATCACAGGATGACGCGACAAAGTGCGACAGGAATATGCAGCATCTTCTCACGTGAGTGGACGTTACGGCGACGTAGCGAGCTAGAGTTAATGTATTGTCTTGGACGTTATTTCTTAGCAAATAGAATTATTTATATTTATTTTTCTTTGAAATAAAGGAGTCATTGAGTTTTACATGTATGGATTTTTCATTTTTCTTTTAATTACTAAAGTTTTCAAGGCCAGGGCCTGTTGATACATTAGAACATTCTAGCAGTCTACTAGTAAAGTTTTCGCTTGTCAAAATATTTCTCTGAGATTTCATTTAACATTTAATGGTAGATTTCTTCTAGAAAGAGGGTTCGTTGAATCGGGAATATGTAAAAACTAATGGCCTCAGTCAGCAAAAATGATGCTGAACAAAACCGCAAAAAATTATTTTTGAAAAAGTAGCATGCACTCTGCTCAAGAACATTTAAAAATACCCTTGTGTAACACTGAACTAATTTAATATTTGAACAATAGCAGTCTTCACAAATATTGTAATAACATTGTACACATATGATAGTATATATTTAGTACTACAACAGTTCCTTACTGTTATGTCCCAGAAACAGACCAGAAGACAACAATAACAAATGTGTATTTTGCACGTTTGCAATTTCCAAGTTCCATCGGGTACCAATTAGAATGCCGTTTAATATTTATTCTGAAGATGTTCCAGAGTCGAAGCACGATCGTCGTCACCAGAATATGTACCAGCCCGTAACCAAGATCACTAAATGTTCAACCGGAAATACTTATACTCAGTCTCTATTTATATGAATATATAATAGTTTGAAGAAAAATAAAGGACTTCATCCATAATTCGATACATAAAGACGTATTATTTCGGTGGGACGAGAGACTGAGATGCATTTTACGTAGAAAGAATTAGGAATAAAATAGGAAATACACACAGTTTTTAATCATGAATTTTACGTTGTACTTGAGAAATTTCTTTAGAAGTTAAAATGATAAACTTACATTTTTTACGGACATAATCGAAAAGAAGTGAATTTAGTATAATTAGTTGAGACTAAGAGGAGAAATTAATGTTATCGACGAAGAGGAAAAAATTTATGAGTCACTTCACGAAAGAGGAAAACATGTTAATATTCCCAAGCAGCACCCTCAAAGATTACTTATATCTCCTCGACTACGAGTTTCTGGTACCTGCAACGTAAAAATCCTCATCCTTAACTCTTTCTTTCGCTTCTTTCTCTTCGTAACGAATCGACAATAATCTCATCCCCCTGCCCAAAAGTCGATACATCTAGAAAACTTTGATTGAAAATATTTTCACAATAGCTCTAGCCAACTTTCAAGCACGATCTCATTAGCGCCAACCACCGCATAAACGCTTTTCCATTATGGACGGCGATATTTATACTCCACGATCCACCTCCGATTTACATGCAGGGATTTGCCCGCAAACCCAATGAGGTTTGGGTGTGGGTGGAAGAGGAGGGAAGAGTGAGTGTACAGCTTCCCTTCCATTGTGTCTCTCAACCGAGCCGCACGCCAATGCACAAACGGGTCGGTTGTAACGAGCCTCATCATCATCATCATTATCATCATCATCATCATCACCACCACCACCACCACCACCACGAATGTGGCTTTAAGCTTGTTGTCAGATCACACGATCTCCCTGTTGGTCAATAATTAATTTAGTTTATCTAACTAGATAATGAATTCATTTCACATTAAGAAATCTTGACATGCGATACGAATCAAGTACTCATTTGTTTAAATAAATTTCTGGATGTTACCTATGTCGTTTTTATTGTTGGCGTTTTCCTCCCGTTTAATACAGCAAACAGTTATAGAGATTTGGTTTTTCTCATTCGATACCTATAATGCTAATAATGTTATACGATTACTAAAAATATTCCATTTAACACCAGTTATCTCAAATCTTCTGTGCTACGACAACCGCTTTGCGCGTAAAAATGTTAAGGATTTTAATCTCGCGTAAAACAGGATATAAATCTCGCGTAAAGCAAATATTTTCCTACAAGGGACTAGGACGAGGGAGGGAATGTTCGATAGACCACTCTCTGCACACACACACGCGACCTTACCTTGTGAGGTCAACACAACTCGTACGTTCCTCTGCGCGGCAATCACTTGGTTCCCAGAGCAGGACTCGTACTCGTGCCCGGTGCCCCCAGGCGCTGAGTCGGAACATACTCCAGCGACCGTGCGGCGACGACCTCGCGATCCAGACCGGCACGTTTTTTCTTTCCGTTTTCATTTTCTTTCCTTCCTTTCTTTATCACACCGACTTGGAGTAAATCGTGTTTCGCGGTCAACCTGCGCCCCCGGCTTGCGCACCATCTGCCGCATCCTTTTCTTCCTCCCCCCCCCCCATCGCCAGCACCCCCGCCCTCGCCTTCGCCATCGTTCCCGCCCGCACCCGCACCCTCGCCCTCGCCCTCGCCCGTGCCCGTGCCTCCACCATTACGCTCTCCCTCTCCCTCGCCCTCTCCCTCGCCCTCTCCCTCGCCCTCGCCCTCGCCCTCGCCCTC
>BLKR01003953.1:0-100213 GCA_011170035.1 Teleogryllus occipitalis
AGGCTAGATTATTCTTCAGCAGTATACTATCTCGGTAGGCTACATACAACAATAAAATGTTTCTTTTTGAATTTTTCTCCTAACTTCCAGAAGTCTTTAATATTTTGTATTCCGTAGCATCATAAATATTAATGGTAGGAAAAATTCATTTAACTCTTTTCGCTGGAAAGCTGAAAATTAACAACTTTGAAGTTGTGTTTTGGCATATAAATATCATTAAAAGCGAAAACCGGGAATGTACTCTCGGTTCCGAAATGTATGCTTAGCTAAACATCAACCATGGCGACGCCACTGGTCACGTTCACGAACATTCCATGCGAGAAGCCTGAAGTGTGTTTCAGGGCATCAGGGACCAAAAATTGTAAATGATTTTATTTGCTCGTGCTGAATTTTATTTAACTAAAGTTTTGGTTTAAAAAAATAGGGCATTGTTTTATTTTGGTTAATTACGTGACACATCTACAGCCTTTTTGCAGACCACATATTGCCCATTCTCATTGCGATAATTGCGAACCTCTAATTGAAATACATCGATATTTCGTCTTTAAAATCATTGTAGCATGTTTTATCATATTTTACTTCTTTATGTGCCTGTCTCTAACTCCTTACTCAACATTCATTCATAAAGCGATACTACATGTGCCATTAATGTTTTAATTATGATCAATATTCTAATTTCCTTGTACACGAATAATAGTTGCAAATATATTGTAGAAGTAAAATCATTAGGTCTAGAATGTCATGAACGAATAAACATTTCGCAAAAATGTGTACTAGAGAATCAAAGGTATTTTACTCCCAAATTATCCACTGCAATCTCATTAAAGTTTCCATTTGTTTCGCTCAGAGCATTGCGTTTCGCAGCGTTTTTACTTCCGACAGGCGTGTATTCGCTCCCAAATATCTAACCGTCCAACAATTAATTACAAGTCGGAGGGCCCCACAATTACGTGGGTTCTGGCTGTGCAATATCAGGAGAGTTGGCAACTGCGCGACCGACCACAGGGTGGCCCGGGGCGGCCGCTGCGACCCCCCACCTCCACTCCACACCCCACGCCGCCCGCGCCCACCCCTGCGCGCCCGCACCCCCGCCCCCGCCCCGCCCAAGCCTCCGCCGCGCCACGCGGCGCCCGCTGGGTGTTTGCGGACCTGCGCCGCCCGCGCCGCCTCGCAGCCCCCTCGCCCTCCCTCGCCGCCCCCGCCACCCGCGCCACCCGCGTTCCGCCACCACCCCCTCCTCCTGGCATTTGGCCTACCTAACGCGAAACAAATTATTCTCATTATTATTATTATTATTATTATTATTATTCTCATTATTATTATTATTATTATTATTATTATTATTATTATTATTATTATTATTATTATTATTATTATTATTATCATTTATTATTATTATTATCATTAATTATTATAATTATTATTATCATTATTAGAATGGTTGAATGTCTTCCTGTTGATCTCGATTTTATATTGTAGAAAGATGGTTCTTTTTCAAATTTTATTGGACCAAATAGGATCAATCTACGATGATACGATGATACCAGGAATTAAGACGTATGATTCATAGACATTTATTGCTGCTTAACGTTTCGCACATTTCGCATGTGCCTTGTCAAAAGCATTTAATAAACGGTTGACAATAAACATTACATTTTTTTGTAGTGAAAAAATAATTTATAAATCATTAATAACAAACAAACATCCATAATTGCTTTTTACCGCTGTTCACTCCTAATTTTTGCACATCCATTCCTTGATATATCTCGTTTGTGTTGCTTACTTATGAATGTTTTAGCCACTAAATTAGACAACGCCTTCTGCATATTATTAAAAAGGTTTTACATGAGAATGTTGCTAAACATTTATTCAATATGTATATTTAATTTATTCATTTGTTTTTTCACTACAAAAAATGTAATGTTTATTGTCAACCGTTTATTAAATGCTTTTGACAAGGCACATGCGAAATGTGCGAAACGTTAAGCAGCAATAAATGTCTATGAATTATACGTCTTAATTCCTGGTATCATCGTATCATCGTAGATTGATCCTATTTGGTCCAATAAAATTTGAAAAAGAACCATCTTTCTACAATATTATCATTATTATTATTATTATTATTATTATTATTATTATTATTATTATTTATGTTTACACATTGCTAGTTCACAGGAAGACCTGGTTCTCAAATAACAACGGGATTTTTGACTAGTGTGTCATTTGTTATTTATTTAAAACCTGAATTTAGAGAGTTCCGGACAATGCGGCAAGTATTTAAGATGACAGACTTCTGCATTAATTTTAAAAACCTTGGAGGGATATCAAGTTTTTAAGGTTTTCTTTGACGTGTTTTTCTATAAGATCATTACTGGAGATAATTATTGGCAGATTATTATTATTTATTATTATTATTATCATTATCAGCGTCATCATCATCGTATCGACCATTTCTAGCCACTCTATACGTTCTCTTCCGAGACCCAGTTATATTCTACCATGGAGAGAGGTTAACGTGTATCTGTAACTATAGGGATCAGCTTTTCGACTGTACCCCTCGGTAAGACAAGGTTGTTGCGCCTTGATCTATGAATTGTGAGGTGATAGAATAATGAGGGGTGAAGGGTCAGTCACAAATACAACTATGCCTAAGCAGGACTCCAATCTGCAGCCTCCTCGGCGCAGACGACGGCTGCCTTTGGGCCGGCATTATTATTATTATTATTATTATTATTATTGTTATTATTATTATTATTATTATTATTATTATTATTATTTATTAATGTTGAATATTCATTCACGCATCATTCATATTTGATTTATTATAAACATAACCACTCATTGATCCCATTAACTCACACTGCACAAACGAGGCAACGGGCCCGTACCTCGCGCCTAGCGCCAAACCGCCGCGCACATTGCCCTGGCAGCCGTCAGCCGAGACATTTGCTCGTGATACGTGGGTTTTAAGATTTCACTGCGGAGTTTCACCCACTACAGAGAAATCAATTTTTGGTGGCGCTATACCATTCACATCTCACAGAAAAAGACCAGAATATGCCTATTTCAATATCCGGTTAATAGATGTGAAGATTGTGAATGCGAACAATTTTTATTTTTAATTTTTTTTACGTTCACTTTATTTGCAAAATTAATGTCGATTCTGTAATATTTATTATCTCTGATCTACTTATTTTTGAAGGTTAAAGTAAATGTATCCTCTGTGAGTACGAACTCACGTGCAAGTGCTTTCAGTACTTTTTTACCATATGTAGATAGAATTTTAATTTTTCTCCTTGCGTGCGTCGAACACAAATTGCCTACTTTCCTCAGAAAATTTACGGTAAACGGTCGCGTTCATACTATATCCTTCACGTGAAACTGGACTCTTTAAAACCAAGAAACATATTTATTTAATGCCACTTCAAGGCGATTAGGCTTCGAATTTATTCTATTTAACCCTGAAATCACTTTCACGAACAGCTTTTGGATTTGCAAATAATAACACCGTAAATGGTGAGCCCTGCAACTATCTCAGTAACAACTATCTCAGTGGCAATGCACTGTACATTGAACTAAAGTTTAGTGTAGGACATCAATTAATGCCAGAGAATTAATAGAAGTTTTTTAAAATACATTACCATTCAAAATATTCTTACGTCATCACAATGTCAAAATTGTTTGCATCATGGAAACTCATTTAATCCCCGATGATTAATTTAACATTCCAGGATTCTAGTGTTCTACTATAGTTTATCGTTATATGCAGCTTCAGGAGGGGTTGCTAAATTAGTTAACAGGCTAATGAAAAAGAACAAATCTCCACTCCCTAGTCAGCCAACTTAGAATCTGTTGGAGTTAAAATTAGTACAGTTAGGAAATCATCCACGACATAAGGATCGCCATATCTTAATAAGCCATATGTGATTATTTACCTCAAAACCTTTCAAAACACATAAATGTCGAACGAGAAGTAATAAATTAGAAAAAAACAACATTGCTTCGACATTGACATCAAACTCCATCGGTTCCAACAAATGTGCAGCACAGTAAGACGAACGCTCTCGAAGAAGGCAAGAAGAGAGACGCAACTAAAAATGTACAAAGTATAAAATGTACAAAGTAATTGCTGCCATTACTTTGGACCAGTTTTACTGCACGGGAGTGAGTCATAAGTCATATTTACTAGAAAGAAAAGTAGTAATATACAAGCTTCCAAGATGAAGGGCCGGTTTACCAATGCTTGTTAACACGCTAACTAGACGTTAGGAGACTTTAACGGTCCGTTAGAGAAAATACGTGTTTCACCTAAATTTCCGCTAAAGTTAACGCGCGATCTCAGGTCCGTTAGCACTTGGTTATGCTAATTGCAGCGCAGCGCTGTTCAATTCAGTTCGAGCACACAGCAGAGAAAAATGGAGAAAGCTCTGCAATATAAATTGGAAGACGACGACATTTTAGAAAGCCTGGAAATGTCTCTGCGCCCGGGTGTATTCAGGGAAAGAAAAAATTAATTTTATGACTATGACGATGGGGACTTCTTAACCAGATTCAGGTCTATCAAACAATCGACACTAGAAATCCTGAAATTGATTGAGCAGGATCTGAAGTTTTCATCAAACAGGTCAGAAAATATTACGTGTAAGAGTTACATACCATTTATCACAACCAACCCATATAAGTAACAGTTTTGCATGCACATTGAAAACTATCTTGTTATATAACCTTCATTAATGCAAATTAGGTTTTGAATAGTTTCGTTCATTACGTGCATTATACATGAAATTGTGTCACTATTCATTCTTATCAGAAGATATGCTAGTTTTCTTCAGACAGAAGTCATTTCAAAACTTTTAGAAACTAAATCCCAAAATCATAAAGTTCAAAGTATGATATTAATTAATTACATAATATTATAATTAAGTTCATTATTTATTAAAAAAACTCATTATTAGAAATTTGTTTCAATTTATATACATTTTCAGGAACGAGTCAATCGCACCAATTAACCAGTTACTTATGACTCTACGTTATTATGCAACTGGCAGCTACCAGCAGGTTATGGGTGACTAGATTGGGGCCAGCAAATCTACTGCTAACAGTATTGTCCATAGAGTTAGCTGCGCTTTGGCTAGACTGTTGCTTTATACTCTGTAAGCAGAGTAAACATACCACGGAGTTTTCAGTTCACAGCCTTCCAAAAACAAATACTTGCGCATTTTGTACACCCATTAAAGTTTACTGGCGATTAGCTAACCGAAGCCGCGGAAGCGTTGGTGAAACGGAACAAATCTTAACGGCGACGTTAATTTTAACGATTCGTTTACTAACGTCACATTAGGTGTGTGTTGGTGAAACCCGGCCGAAATTTCTTAGAGCAATAAAAGACCAGGCTCCTTGGCCAGTGCAGGAACGAAAACACCCTAAAAGACCTCAACATTTTCTCTATATTTGACAAAATAAAGGAGAAACGTTCAGCGTGGTAACAACACCTACAAAGGATGGAAGACTGGATAGATATGCTCACAAAAGTGGCCTGCCATTATCGACCATCTGGAAAAACAGATCCTGGTCGACCAAGGTAACGATGAAGTGAAGCCGGAACAGGCCTTCTGGCCCTAAACCGTGAAAGGGAGAAGAATAAGAAGAAGAAGAAAAAGAAGAAGAAGAAGAGGAAGAAGAAGAAGAAGAAGAAGAAGAAGAAACATTGCAATACCGGTTTAGATTGTGGAGCGGTAAGATGGTTTCTCTCACTTGCCTCGCTTTTCTGCGGCGGACCTCACTGCTTCCCCTCCACCTCCCCTCTCTCCGGCTCCCCCCCCCGCCACGTTCCCGCCTCCTGCACCCTCGAGACCGCCGGCGGTGGCAGGGCGTCACGTCCCAGTCACGTGACGTGCTTGCGGAAAAATAACCGACGCGTTGCTTCGAATATTGAATAACGCGTCATTCCTCTGTGTCCAAATATTTGGGCCGGCGGCATCTCCCTCAAACACATGTTGGGGTGCATTTGCAACAGAGGTGGCGGTAGTCCGGCTTGACTGCTGGCAGTAGAGATTCTTTACGTACCTTTTCTCTTTAGAAGGCCCGAAGATGATTTCTCCCAGAATTGACTTGTTTCGAAGGGGTTTCTTCCAATATTGTTGAAAGAATGGGATAAAAATGAGCGTTTCGTTGGCAACATTTATTCCAAAGAAGCTGAAAAGGTAAACCTGGATTTTTTTTCTTTTATTCACCACTGAGAACCGGATATTGACATTAATATGACATGCTTACTCTACAACTTATGCATTTGTTATTTGACATGAACTCTTTTCTCCTTTGAATTAAATTAAATAATCAGTAACGGTCATAACTAGGGCAGTGATTTATATGCATTTGCATATTTTTTCTTTTAACTAAGTCATCCCGTTTCAACACATTGTATACGTTTTGGTGCATTTAGAATTAATTTAAGCTATTTTTATTTCGCATATTTTCGCATATATCACCACTATCTCATAGTTTTGCATATTTATACCATATTTGCATATTTGTGTCGCATATTCACCCCTCATCCGCGAAAAGAAGCCCTACCATTAGAGTTCCTTCAGCATTTACGAAGCTCTGGCAGTTATCTCGCCACATACTGTGTGGTCACTAGATTTTATTGTAATTGAGAGAAAAATATTTTTGTTACAATACCTATATATATATATATATATATATATATATATATATATATATATATATATATATAGTGAAATGTACATCAAATGCATCTCCCATTATTTTCCTCAGAAACGAGTGTTCTTCAAAATTAAACCTTTGACTTAATTTTTGTCGCTTGTAACAATTTATATGATTTCTGTACTTTTTTGCAGGGTACATATTTTCCACATTTCCACATTTTTATTAATTTTTACACTTACAGATTACATTACACTATTTTGCATATTTTCCCTCTTTAATTGCATATATTACCAAAAATATTTACATTATATATATATATATATATATTGTAAACATATATTTCTCACCCCTATGTCATGTTTCTGAACCTAGTAAGCTCAGAAATGGATAAGGAACGATGTAGGGAAGCTTAGGAATAGGAAGAGGATAGGAAAGGGAAGGGGATAGAGAACGATAGGAATGAATATAGAAGAGGCAGTAAATCTAGGAATTAAAATAAACAGTTTATATTTTATCAAGGAAAAAATATTTTATTTGTCGAACACAATTTTATTATTTCAATTTCAACGCATATTTTACATATTCCCTCGGAACTAGGTCAAAGAGAGACGATAGATAGGCCCTTCCCGCTCGTAGGTGGTTGTAGAGTGCTACGTTCTGGCCGACGTGTTGAAGTGGGCAGTAACAACGTAACAACGCCCGCGCCTAATTGCAACGCAGCACCCGTTCCAACATCGGCGACACCTTTACTGGCTTCCGATAAGGGCCGCCAGAGCGCGGTCGGGGGGACAGGGCTGTTGCGCTGTTAGGGAATTAGCGCCGATCACGTCTGCACTACCAACCGAAGTCCCTCCCCCCACCTCCACCCCCACCCCCTACCCCATTGGCAGCGATGCCATCACCGTAGCCATGTGTGCCGTGATTGCCCCGTCGTCGCCACCACCTCTGCCTATTCATTTGTCTCAGCCCCGGAAATCGCCGTTCGTTCTTGTAAACTCGGGTACAAGCAATTTAATTCAGTTGCGAACACGGGCAGTGTTAACAGGAATAACAAATCTTGTGACCTAGAATTTTTGTGTGGTATTAAATTGCATGCGCATGAGTTTACAAGAATCTGCAAATCAAAAAAAATGTATTGAAGCATGTTGAAACAGTAATTGTAGTGATTAATGCACATTTCACAACTCAAAACAATTGCACACGATTAATCAATAGATTAAACTAGAAAATATTCCAAAAAGTCCTATTTTTTTCAATACTGTATAATTTATAATCTTGACTGAATAATAGAATTTGTCCTTATTTTTCATACATGATTTAATTTTATGATTTACTCTAATTGACGTCTCTACTGTAACATCATTCATCACTGGATTAATTTCACCATATCCTTGCCTCCGCCTCTGTTCTGTTGTGGATCCTCCCACCATTGCTATCTCTCTAACCACTACTTCCCATGCCACTTCCAAATCGCTTTGCAGGCGCGAACGAAAACTATCGAGATTATGCACAAATATACGGCGACACCGCAAATGCGAGGCTTAGCGCTATCAGAGCCGTTGCCGATGCGTTATTTTTGTCGCTGAATAACATCGTAATTATGCCTGTAATAACAGCCATGTAACCTGCCGACTGATAAGGACTCGACAGGACGTTCTTTACAATGAATTAGCACTCAGAGAGGGAGGGTTGGAGAGAGAGAGAGAAGAGAGAGAGAGAGAAAGATGGAGGGGGGAAGTGAAAGGTTCGAGTCCCGACAATGGCAAGATTTTCGAAACTAGCTTGTCAGCTAGGTCGAATTCAGTCGCTGTCTGGAGGAGAATTGTAGAGGCCGGCTGCTCTGATCGGTAGTTTTTTGTGGTCTCCCCGATCCACACCAGGCGAATGCTGGAGGAGTACCCTAACAAACGGGCCACGGACCGCGCACGATATTTCCTACCTCGTCCTTGTTTTAACCTCTCCCTTTACAAACACTTACACTAACATGCACTGCACTACCACACATGCCGGGAGACAGGTAGGGTGCTTGGAGCTTGTCCCCGCTGGGGAAGGGACACCGCTGGTGGAAGATACGTCGCTGGGAAAACCCCATAGCCGACGGTAGGTCGGCGCCGGATCTCCCATACATCGGGGGAAGACCATTGCCTCCTTCAGAGCAAAGAAACACGTACTACACTTACGGAACTAATGACCATAGTAGTTGACACGCCCATAATCACTAACAATCAATCAATCAATCAATCAATCAATTTCTGTGGTTGTAAAGGCGTAAGAGGTGAGTTGGTAGTAAATCAACGTTGCATGAAACGACAAATGCTTTTGTTATTGTGAGATATCTGCGACCGTTCACGTTACCTTTCCTCTGAGGGAGAAGCGGTGAATAGCTTAGAAGGATTCTAACAACATAAAGAAGAAAGGAGGACTATCGTGCGTCTTTGGTGCTTGAATATTCATGTTTTATTATCGAGAAGAGCAAAAACACTTCTGTCCATGATTGGACGGGTGTATCTAGTAGAATAGCATAAAATTAAAGGTTTGGAAGGGGAAATAGCTTAAGTGGGCGAGCTAGTTTATAGGCATCTGATACTTACACCTGAGACTTAAATCACAGCGAGACTACCAAAGGTAGAGTGAAGTGCCTATGTAGGAGTATTGAGGATGTCGAACCAATCTTAAATCAACCATGAGCCCAAATGGGGGGATTGTTGTGGAGTGAACGAACCTCTTTGTGCCTGGAAAGAAGACGATCTCGTTCGAAACATTTCATATGTCGTAGACCGCAGACCGGAAATAAGGCAAAGAAAACAGGGTTGTTGAGACGCGTTGGGTCATATGAATTATCAGGTTCAGCGTTATACCTATGTGATAGTTGTTACCGACTGGACAAGTCAAAGGCAACGAAACTGTGTACGCGCACTGAGGAATATGTGTATGCAACTCCTAGCAGTGTTATGAAAATGAGATTGAACGTCTTTGTATAAAAAAGTAAATATTATGTTGAACTAATTCCTAATTAATGAATTGTATGTGCAGTTATGTGGTGGACGTCCACGTTGCTACATCGTATTGAATACCTCTCTTGCAGTTTCTCACTAACTGCCTTTCAATAGGAATGCAGTATATAGAAATATTAAGGTTGTGAACAAGTCTTTTTCTCAGCACTCTAAAGACAAATAAATATCCAGAGGTACAGAAAGGTGGTGCGATTGAGTATGTGAAGACATTGGACTTCCACTACACGGGGGCGCGCATGATTAGGTATACGTACGTGTATTTGCAACGAAAAAGAACTAGGGAGGCAATGGCCGTTTAGTACAGACATTGATGTTTTGGATTGCATGTTATTGCATGAACCCGAAGGACAGAGTTAGAAGGCGAGCGACAGGGTTCAATTATTGATTGCTTAGTAAATCCGGACGCGTCAACTGCCAAGGGCAGTTAGTCCCGTAAGTGTAGTGGATGCTTTATAGTGGGAGGTGGCGGTGATCTTCCCCCGCTTGATGTCGAGATCCGGCGACGACCTACCCGTCCGCTCGCGTGGTTTTCCAAAGCCAGGTATCTCCCACCGGCAGGGCACAGAACAAAGCCGGGACAAGCTCTAAGCTTCCGCCTGGTCATGTGCAGTGTGTGTGGTGCTTGTAAGTGTAATTGTGTCTAAGTAAGGACAAAACAAGGAAGGGGAAGGAAAATTCGCGCGCGATCCGTGGCCTGTTTGTTAGGGTACTGCTCCGACAATCGCCTGATGTTCTGCGGGGAAACCTCCGAAAAGAACCGATCAGAGGAGCCGGAAAATAGAATTCTCCTCCACACAGCGACCGAATTCGACCTAGCCATGTAGCTAGTGTCGAAAATCCTGCCACCGTTGGGGAGTGCAAGTCTAGGACCTGCCGAGCAGCGGCACTACAATCAGTTGATGCGCTGAGGCACTTTTGCCGGAAACGGGGCCCAAGGAAGGGGTGAGCGGAGGGTTCACCTGAGCGTGAAGGCGAGCAGATTGGGTGCGGGGGCGTCGCCCATCCGAATGGGCGTAAGGGCCGCCTGGCAAGCGGATGTAAGTGGCGTAATAAATTTCTCGCTCGTTAAGCGCGTTCGCCCGACCGCCCTGGCCCCCCCCCCCCCCCCCCCCCCCCCCCCCCCCCCCCCCCCCCCCCCCCCCCCCCCCCCCCCCCCCCCCCCCCCCCCCCCCCCCCCCGCCCTCTGCCCCAGCCCCGCTCCCTGCCCCCGCACCCCTCCCTGCCCCCTCCCCGCCCCAGCCCTGCCCCCGCCCCGCTCCCTGCTCCCCTGCCCCGCCCCCGCCCCCGCTCCTGCCCCGCCCCCTCTGCCCCCTCCCCGCCCCGCATCCGCCCCGCCCCCGCCCTGCCCCTGCCCTGCCCCGCTCCCTGCCCCCGCCGCACCCTCCCCTGCCCCCTCCCCGCCCCCCCCGCGCAGACCGACGTTCCGGGAAGCGCGCGGGGGCGTCGGGGAGATTATCGACGCCTCTTGTTAGGGCATAATTACCCGAGGCAGCGAAGCGGAGCTGCAGTCGTTTCGTCGCGTTTCTGCGATTCAATCGCGACACGCCCGCCCCGCCCCGCCCCCTCCCGCCGGTCCGGTCCGCGCCACGCGGATTTCGGCTCGAGTACTGAGAGGAAATCCGCGAGTCGCAGACTTGGTGAGGGTGTGGACGGCAGTGGAATTCGAAATAGAGCAGGGGGAGAAATGAAGTGGCGGAAGGATATCAGTAAGTTTAGATGGTGATGGAGAAAGTTATGAAGGGTGATGGTAACTTGACAGGAAATAATTTCGGCCTGTCGATGGTGGCATGAATAACTGCAGGTAAGGTCATGATTATGGCACAAAAATACAAGATCTGCAATATTGAGTGAGTGAGTACGGGCAGTGAGAATAACACATGGTGACTGATATCGGGTTGAATAGCAAATGATTTTCTGAGGATTGAAAACTTTGGGGAAAAAAATGCTAAGTAAATAATCATAAGGAACAAATTTAGATGACAAACGATAAAATTTCCTGTTTTGCTGCTTTTCAAAAGCAAGGAAGATAATACAACAAGTGATGTGTTGCTTAGGTGAGCGTAAGGCGTATGGCAGAAGGGAAGCGGCACAGAAAAGACGGCATTGGAGCCCCGACTGCGGTAGTGCAAGAGGATGATGATTTAGGATACGGAGTTTTTGAGACTTTTCCGTCGCCCACTTCTATTAGGCATCCACTTTCATCATTTAGAAATGGTAATCAGCAAAAACATTCTACGGGGTATCCAAGTCCCAAAACTCAAAAGGAAAAAGAAATGTTTTTCAATTAAATATTTCACAAACGTAAGCATCATTTCATGTCCAAAGTGAAAGTGAAGTTGATACCTACTTATTAACGATTAGCTGTAAATGTTGACGTGCCTGTTAGTTCGAGGAGTTGTAGCTGGGGAGGAGGCGTCGGGCTTGGGGGGGGTGATTAGCCCTGCAAACGAGTTCTCGTTTCAGCGGCCTCGTTCAGACTTCCTCTACCGGAAGACGGCTCCGCCTTGCGAAGTGATTTCGCGCTGCCAAATTAATATTTCGGAGAGATGGGCCTCGCTCCCGCTGACCGCCTATCGTTAACACAAAGGGCGCGAGGATTGAAGTCTAAAAGTTATGCACCGATTAAAGGTAAAATACGATTATTCAACGTGTTAGGTCACGATAAGGGCTTATCTTGGTTCAAGTCAATTCATTTTGAATAGTAATTTAAATTCTAATTTATTTATTCATTCGTTTTCCTTTTAAATTTCTAAAGGAGGCATGTGGTAATCAAATTGATACAATAACCAATTATTCCGCGTGTTTGTAATTTGATAAGTTATTATTTTTAATTGTTGAAATGTATAATTAATTATATAAAACATCATCTGAATATGACATTGCTCCCAAAATTAATAAAGGAAAACTTAATGTTTAAGGGAATGCGTGCTAATAATATCCAACAAATTTTTCAATAAAAATTGAAAAGTATATTTGGTATTAATATACTGCGTATTCCATTGCGATTTTCCGGGTTTAAAAGAAAGGAACCGCACAATCGTATGTAAAATTACTAAAAATTCTTATTCAGATTATTATATGCTGAATTTATAATAACAGTTGTTGACTTAACCCTGAGGATTAACAAACAAATTAACTTAGGATTTGCAAATTCGCAGTTGTAACTTAATCGGTTGTGGAACTTACTCAGCAAAACTCATGATTGTTAACTCTTTGTTCTTAATACCAACTAATTCTTAAAAAAGAGTGGCATATAAACTTCACGTTAATAATGCAATTAGAATTAACGAAAGAACAAAAGTCAGTAACATTGTACATAATGTAGTTTACATCCCGAATTTCTAGTGCAGCTGTAAATAGCACACATTTCAACGACGTCAACTTCTTTGTTCACTACTGTTTTTTTTTTTTACAATTCATTATCGGTATCATCTTCAGATTCATCTTCATCTATTCAAAGCTTACTCCACGTATTCAATTCCGGCCCTAAAACAGCTGGCAATCAATTCGCATCCCCTTCGTGACAAAGATTGAATTTTATTGAAATCTTTTTTCAATTACTTAAAACTTGACTCAGATTGTCTACGAGTTATTACAATTGAAAATTTCTCGATTTATTAGATGTGCGTCCACATTTTGTAACACCAAAGCTCGCATCAAAAATAGAGAACTCATCACATTTTAAAACGTTATTTTCTCAAAAACCATTAGGAAATAGTTTATAACGCAATAATAAGATTATAATTCGTGCAACCAGAGTTAATATAGAAAGACATATGGAACACCAGATCTCTATCGCGCAGTCTTCTACCGGAGAAACAATGATGCAATTGATCTGGGTCTTAGAGACCCGGCGTGAGGTCTGCCATGAAAAGCTGAATCACTCTTGCACGCCATTTTACTTTCATTAGCTTTCGTAAGAAAGCGTATACATTATTCAGTGGCCAACTATTACTGGAACAGAAGTACGCAGGAACGAATACTCGTAAGGTAGCACAATTTCAACAGCATGCGCTCTCAAAGCAGGGATTAAATTCTCTCCTAATTTATTTCGATAATAGATGCAACGTCTCAAAATTGGCCTGAAATTTTTTTCCTAGTTTTTTTAATACGGAAACAAAGGAAAAAATGGGGGGAAAATACAGATACTTAAGTATAAATAGTGAGCTGTGCTTGGGACGTTCTATTAATTCCGTGGCGTTGCATGAACTGCCAGCTTTCTACGTGCAGATCCCGAGCGACCAACGAAAGCCCTTGAATGATCAAAACGTTACGGAAAGCGTCCACGGTATCGAGCGTTGGACGTCAGAGCGTCTTATTAAAAGAAAGTCAAAATTGTTTCTTTATCGAATCTCTTTTCCGTCGCGACTTTTATGTCGTTCTTGAATGTCGAGATGAGAGAGAAGTTTTGAGTCGGCAGTGTAAAAGTTTGCGGGAATATCATTAAAACTTAGATATTTTAGACGGTTCGCGAGGAAATGTCTTTATACTTTGTTATTCTAATGGCGTCTTGTTGCTTTGAACGCATATTTGTAAAGGCGTCCTGTTCGGTTCTGTCTCCAGACGATAATTTTATATCTCCGTATCCCTTTTCACTTTTGATCACAGTCCCAAGCGAAGTGAAATAATGATAGTGCAACTTATACAGGCTAGTGAATGTAAAAGAAAAGTAAGTCAAAATGTACACTTTTCTTAAAATGCAAAGAACATGCTATTCAAAGGAGTTATCATTCATTAAGATACATCTCATAAATGAAAATATTGAGTTTGGTAAGCATACCTTAAAAACAGCTTATACATTACATTACACTGCAAATAAATACAATCGTTTTTATTTCAAATGTTTCACAAAAAAATTATTGTCTGCGGAACACAAAGTCATCAAATTTTCAGATGATACATTGCAAATTATTTTGAATTTATAAAATTTAGAGTATTTTGTTGTAAAAGACAATATACATATAATATTTTCAAAAGTAAGCCAATTGGTTTAGAAGTATGTACTGAACGCGAAAAAAAGCATATGGTATTTAATTTCAACTTCTACTATTTTTACCTTCTGCACTCTCTCTATTATTTGGCAAATTAGTCTTCATACAAGACTTGACGCTACTTTTCTTTTCTGGTCGGTTTTTCTTTCCTTAAACCCTTTCATTATATGTTTTTTTCTTTCCTTTTTTTTTTTTTTTTTTTTTTTTTTTTTTTTTTTTTTTTTTTTTAATGTATCCGGAAGAGGCCATGCCCCCGAATGTAGTTTACGAAGTTTTTCGAGTAAAGAGTTCGACGGGGTTTTTAGCTCTATCTCCGTTGAGACTACGTTCAGACGCTAAACACATATAAAATAAAGTTATCACGAACTACTTAACTTTCGCGAGGCATCTCACATTGAAGTAGCAGCGACGGCGAGCGCAGACGCCGTGGCGGTGGCGGTGGAATTGCGCAGATGCAGTGAAGGCAGCCGCCTCTGGACGTCCCATCTTTCCCTTTGATGAAACTCCCCGACTTCGCAACAGGGCTTTGCAGGGAAACTGACTCGCGGAAATCCTCAGTGGACGAGTTGTTCCGTCGCAGTCAGGAAGCCCCCACAGCAACCCTTGGGATTGGGATGCTGGTCAGCTCAATTGTTATGCCCAAATTGGCAGGTATTCAAAAAAGGGCTTTCAATTCACTTAGTGTGTCTGTTATGCTGCTATTTCGGCCTTATTACCTGTTCTTTCTATTCTTCTTCCTATTACATGTTCATTTTTATTTTTCGCTTCGTTTTTGCAATGCAATAAACGTCAGCATTGTACGATAGGTTTATTGTATTTAGGTTACTTTAACGTAGGACATTCATCCGGAATGTAAAATGAAGAAGGGAGCCCCTTTTATTTGATTTGAGTTTTGTCGCTATAAAGCTAATCTTTATGATCACTTTCGATGAGAGCTGGGATTTCATATCGTAAATTTACGTACAAGGTATTGTGATTCGGGGATGAGAACAAATATAAACGGTTTAAGTTGTACAAAATGGTTCAAAAACGTAAATAATGAAATTATATTTTGTTTATTGCATGGAGGTCAGTAGACGTACACGCCGGTAAATAATAGGAATGTTCACTGAAGAATTCAAACATAAAAGGTATATTTTGCTTCCTTTTTGGCTTTCAACGGTTTACTGTAGTATCGATTCCCTATTATGTACTTTGTTTCAACGTTTATGTTTATACACAAACTGCGCTCTCTTCGTGCAATTCGACCCACCTTTCCGTATTGCATTTATTTTCAAATGATTAATTTTCAATGAACCGCTACTCATTCAAGTTATTTCTTCTCCAACACCGACCACATATGTTTTCAATGTGTATTTTTCTACAGTACAATGATTTCTGCAACATGTTAGGTTTCATTTACTTCGGATTTTTCTCAGTACTAATTTTTTCCGCAATTTTATTTCCCTTCATTTTGCTGACATGTTTTGTTTTTGAAACTGTGATTGTAACACCTGTGTCATTCATTCGATCCTCCTGCTAACATTTCATCTGCAAATTGTGTCTACAAATATTCATAAAATTGTGTCTATAATTCTATCCTCTTTAAAATTGAATTTTCATTTAGGACTTAAGGTTAAAGAGTTATAGAGAAAAAAACGAAAAAAATTAACAAAAATACCGGTTTTCGGGCCTTCCGGAGTTAGCATAGGGTCTAGGAGGAGAAAAACTGGTGGGGGGAGGGTATCTAGTCCTTGGATACATACAACACATTCAAAGAAAACGTTTTATGACCTTTTTCCAGGTACCCCCTCGCTTTTCAGTATCTATCAACTGGACTACACGGTTTACGAAGTTTCTTCGATTTTATCAGTGAAGAACTCACATGTATGCAATCATTTATCGGCTGTAGGTCACCTGCGACGATATGATACAGATTTGTCTACTGCTCAACGATTTCCCCGAGCACTCTATCCACCTGGGTACCATTTTGACATCCTCCGTTAACGATAGTTCCAACGTCTGTCCTACAGTTCCACTTCCCTCCCTATCCTACCGAAATGACCTCTCATACAAGCAGGTACACGTACAAACTCTTTCGCGCGTCTCGTTCTTATCACAGTTGTTTGGGGTGTCATCTTTTTGTCCTTTTAACAGACCTGCATTTACCGCGAAGAAGCCCTGTCGCGGCCTTAGACGGAGCAGACACAGCGCCACCTACACAGCTGAGATCATAATCGCGCCATCCTTCTCCCGCTCCGCCGTGCCCTTCTTTCTCCCTCGTCGCCCGCTCCCCCCACCCCCACTCCTTCCGGCTGGTCGCTCACGCCGGCCACGTACCTGACGGCAGCTGGCGAGGATTTATTTGTCTGGAGTTGCGGACGGGTTTAGAAGAAAACGGCGGCCTGGAAAGATACGGAGACGTGCTTTATGTTCGCACCCGCACAAAGGTCGCAGAGTTTGCTACATGAATGACCCTCCGCTCGCAGGGAATGGGGCAGTCTTTGACGGAGATTAAAGGAAGGCCGAAACCTAACTTTCCTCTCAGGCGATTTTTAGGGCAGGTCGTTTTTGAAGTGAAGATATCTTGGGACGCGTTGAAACGCTATTCTGTTTCAAGCTCATATTCACAGAGGGAATTTTCATCGCTACAGAAGAATGCTGTGCTTCAGCTTTTCTCCCAAGGAAAAAGCCTACTAGAAATATCACAATGTTCTTTCATATCATCCATTGAAACTACACGAACACATTTAAATGAGATAAAATATTGTTGTTGTTTTTCATTATTTACATTACATAACATTTCAAGAACAAACATTTTGAAATTATGTTTTTATATCCTAATTTTCAAGAGGTGAGAATTGTTATTTCACTCTCAACTGAACAAGAAACGAAGTAATTTTCGCCAATTGCCACGAATTTGATTTCGATAAATGAAACAGCAAATCGTATTCCCAAAATCTGTATTCAATGACACTTTAATATGAAGTTCATTAGACGCAGATGACACCCTCTTCGAAATCGTTGCCCTAACTTCATTTCCATATTCTTGCATACTCATTTTGGTCCGACCGTTTGTACTATTTTTTTGTGCATGGTGCTTATTGTCTCGTTTTTCGAAACACAATGTAAATAAACAGTAATTGGTGCGTTAATTTTTAAATCTATATGAATGATAGACTTTTTCTTTGTAGAATTAATTATTCAATGTTATTTCGCGCTATAAAAACAAATTGAGAGTTAATAAAATCCAAGCAAAATTGACTGGAATGATACAAATTAAAGAATTCTTATGGTATGGACTCATAATGTAGTTTAAAACATACAAAAATCGAATGTGGAATCTTGACCATAAAAACTCAGACTACGAAGAAGAACAACTCAGAACAAGACTATGACAGAAGGCATGCTGTAAAGAAAAAGTATCTACTGTCTGATGATGTGTTATTTCATTTCATCATTCAAGGCTTTTTGAGTGGTAAGTCTTGTTTAGATGTAAAAATGAAAATTCTCCAACTATCTCGAGTTATTTTGAACATCCGCATCACGGTATTGGACATTATTATTTTGTCACCGCCACTTACTCCCACATCATAACAGTCATTCTAATCATTGCCTTAATCCTCTCCAGCCAAAATCCCAGTCGATTATTAATACCGGCTGCGTTACCTCAAAACCAGCATTTTCATTGTTTCCGCAGAGACTCGATCTAGGAGGCTCTGGCATTCACGATCCGAGGATCCCGGACCAGGCGGCAGGATTTTCAACAAGAGCTAGAACGGTAGATCCTATTCAGCAGCTGTCTGGAGGAGAAATCAAGTGACTGCTCTGATCGGTGGATTCTCCAATGGTGGATTCTCCTCTTCCGTGGATTCTCCAATCAACGACAGGCAAATACCGGAGTTGTACTCGCGCCAGCGTAACAAACGCAGTAACAAACAGTACAGTAACAAACGCGCCAGCAATCGTACGCGATCTTTCCTTCCTCTTCCTTGTCCAATCCTCAATCTTCCTTACACACACTTGCATGCGCTACACTAAAACACAAGTCGGTAGACCAGTCAGGAGCTTAGAGCTTGTCCCGGCTGGTAAGAGATTCCCGATTGGGGACAACCCCGCAAACCAACGTGTACGTCGGCGCTGGATCTCACGCACCATCGGGAGACGAATTCCTTGTCCTCCTGAGATAAAACATCCACTACACTAACGAGACTACCGAGTGACCAGTTGCTGCGGGAACATTAATCAACTGTTTTTATCCACCAATACTTTCTTATTCGCCGATAGCAACCCGCGCCCCATCACCCATCGACACCTCCTCCTCCCTAAGAAGGGTGTTTCCGTGTTGCGTAACATACGTGCCTGAGCCGCCACCCTCGTCCTTCGTCATCGCCTTCTCCCCTGCCGTCAGCCGCAGCGACGTTCTTTCGCTCACCTTCTCTTACGCCATGCCACCCCGCGCCGGCGATTTTTTCACATTATTGTATTTATGAGTACGTGTGCTTTAAATAATGTCAGATAAATTTTCTTGAAAACCCGAGTTTTCTGTGAAAATGAGCTCAAAATTCCGCATTTTCAGAAACGCTCAAATGCAATTTTCTCAAAAATGGCTCCAAATTTGTTCTTCAAACTTTTGCAAACAAAATAGTACTAATTGCACTGTTTAATGACATAAAGTTCATTTTGTTGTATTCTTATCTTTTTAAATTACACAATTCTTTTAATATGTCACACGTCATTAATATGCACGTTTCCATCCATTTGTATACATTATTGCATTTGTGAGTGGAAGTGCTTCAAATGACTTCAAATAACCTTTTTCGAAAATTCAATAGATTCCTGAGAAAAAGAGCTTCAAATTTCACATTTTCAGAGACGCTTCAACTCCATTTTCTTAAAAACGGCTGTACATTTTTCAATAAAAATTCTCATTTAGGACGAGGATTTACTCTCCTATTATATTCTTTATGTAAAATTCGGTCTACTATTAGGAAACCGAAAGGTTTAGAAAATTTCAAAAAAAGTACTTTGGGCGGCGATAGATTGTAGCTAACAAGAGGGAGGGTCAAAACTGTACAGTACCAGTCCACACCAAGAAAGAAAAAAAAATGCTACGAGAAAGTCTGTGCCATTCTGTAGCACCTCTAGTTATTTTTAATTCTTGTATTGTGGATTGGGCATCTGCACAGCGTAAACTCGGCTAGGGATGACACTTGCGTAAGGCTTGTATAAAAGTTGGAGGAAAGGTATGTGATGTCTTAGGCTAATTTTTCTAGGTTGAATTCCTCCCTGCGCCAACCATGAGTGCGCACGTGCAATTAATGAGAGCAACTACACTGTCTGCCTCGCCGCCCCGCCTGATGCTATCGGCTCCTTATAGGGCGCCGGCGCGGCGGCCTCCGTCAGTCGCTGTGGGCGGCGCCCGCTCTTGCGCTTTAATGCACTTTTAATGGTGCATGACAGTCATGCGCCAGAGGGGTGCTACGTAGGCTGTTCAATAATTTCCGACCTGACCAAGCTATCGCTCATCAATAACGAAACCTTCTGAGCACTTTATAGTTTAATTATTAACTGCTGTAATGCTATAAGTTTGCAGTTGACATCTCTCTCAGTTTTGTGGAGAGAGGTACTTGAGTTGGATGCGGTGAGTGAAATCTCGTGGTATTTAGCTTCTTCGCGATAACGCTTCTATGCTGAGTTGTCAGATTCCAAAGAATGTTGTGATGGTCTATGGGCTTCACGGAGTTGGACCGCACTTCAGCCTAGATTGCGCACTCAGCGACCATTTTGTGAACAAAAATTTGGAGTATTTCTTTAAAGACCTAGAAATGTTAATATGTAGATGTGAAAAGCGGGTTGGAGTAAAGTATGTTTAAGTTGAAAAGTACAGGTTTTTTTCTGTCAAAAATAGATGTTAGTGAGACCAGAAACTTATAGAATCTACCACGTACAATGGTTAGCGTATCGGGCTGTTATACCCAAGTTTGTGGCTTCAAATCCGATGGCAGCCGTGGTTGAACAAATCATTCGTACGCCTTCCTCCGGAGGAGAAGTAAAGCCGGCTGTTCCACTTTGTAGATTTATTGCTTGTAAATGATCCTCAAGTCTAAAAGATGCCTCTGAGCTAAATTCAAAGAGCCTGTTTCGTCGCCCGAGTTTCTCCATCAGACGGTGAAGGAGCGTAACGGAATTCGCGTGGTCAGATGGAAGAGCAAGTCTGATGGCCTGAGCCTCGCCACGTAAAACAAGGCATCGCTGAAGAGAATGCGCCCGCCTTTCTCCTCGATCAGGATGATGCTGCTACCACCGACGCCAACATGGACTCGCCGGAACTGGCAAAAAGAACTTTTGACGCTTGTGCTATGTGGAGCTTTTTTAAATTTTGACGTTTCTGTCTACCGTACTGTCTACCGTACTGTCTACCGTACTGTCTACCGTACTGTCTACCGTACTGTCTACCGTACTGTCTACCGTACTGTCTACTGTACTGTCTACTGTACTGTCTACTGTACTGTCTACTGTACTTACCGACGTCTACATTTTACCTGGTATTGCTATCAGTTTAGTCAGTGAATCTCACTCATCTAGGTTGTCAACTTCTCTTTGGGTCTCAGATTTCTCTCACAAGTATTATAATGACTTTTGAATATATCTTTCAATGTGCTGCCCGCCGTTTCATTGCATTGATTTCCTTTTGATATTTTCTTTGGGTTATTATACCTCTTACAATTTGTTTTTCATTTTCAACTTTGTGTACCAGTTATAAATGACCTTCCATGTTTTCAGAAATAAATGTGAAACTTTAAGCTTATCGGGTTAAAAGAAACGACTTAGGGATGTAATTGCATCTGACACGCCTACGCTGCATCCATTTGATGAAGTTACTTAATACGAATGTAGCAAGTACATTTTTTAAATTTAAGGTCGCATCAACATCTAGGTCATTAGCGACCACTATTGGAGTTAACGTTATGATAACTGTGAAGATGAAGCAATATGATGATAAAGGGTGAAAGGACGAACACAAATACAAACATGCTCGAGGCGGGACTCGAACCCGCGATCCTTCGGTCCGAGATCGCTACGACACTACTGCCTTAGCGATATCGGCCACAGGGTCAGCAACAAATTTTTAAACCTGCGAAGTTCCGTGCATTGAAAATGACATCAGGTTACCACGTGATCGCTATGTGAGTAATTTGTTCTACTCGTCCAATAATGACGTTGCTACCAGTATCGTTCACATGTACCTGCTAGAACTATCAAAAATATTTCTGTGGATTGTTCTTTGACAGCGTTCATCTACAAATACGAACATTTATCTAATATCGATAAAGTTATCGATCGCTTCAAAAGTTCGTCTTCCAACAAATAAAAACCAAAAATTATTTTTCTCTTAGGAAAAGAAAGAATCTGGATATACTTATCGTATATTCGAATGAGCAAAGCCACGTTATTACTATTCTTTGGTTTTCTTTTACACTTCAAAATTTATTTGCAATAAATATTTTCCACCTTTCTCTTGTTTTGCAATAATAAATTATCAATTTGCTTCCGATATTTGAACTACAGAATGGCACAGACTTTCTCGTACTAGTTGTTTTGTATCATCTTTGGTTTGGCTAGCTTCGGTCTGGCCCTCTTGCCCCGTGCCATCCTAAATTTAAAGCTCTTTTACACAGAAGACAGTTGAGTTTTCGAAAAACTTGATTGAAAGTCAATTGAAACACTTCCACTCATAAATACAGTAATGTATACGAATTTCTATAAATGTACATATTAAGGACGTGAGAGATATTTGAAAAAAAATACATTTGATTAATTTTTGAAAACAGAAAAGAATATACCAAAATGACTTTTCTATCATCTTAAACAGTGCATCTAGCACTATCCGTATAAAAAGTTTGTAAAACAAATTGGAGCCATTTTTGAGAATTTTTTGGGGAACATTTTTTTATATTATGCAAATTCCACTCAATATAGTGCTAAACTTCTAAAATTTACGTACCTATTAGTGATTATGACTGGAATAGATCGACCATAACAACATTCATGCAATCAGTTGCAAATATCGATTATTTGTCTTTTAATGGCATTCAACAACTTTTGTCGCGAGGTGCAGCATTTCCGAGGACCGCACCGCGGCAGCGCGGACGCCGAGGCAGCTTTCAACAAGATTAGAGCCATTGCGGGTTCGCCGCGCCACGCGGAGCGGGGCGGAGCGGGGCGGAGCGGGGCGGAGCGGGGCGGAGCGGGGCGGAGCGGGGCGGAGCGGGGCGGAGCGGGGCGGAGCGGGGCGGAGCGGGCGGAGCGGGGCGGAGCGGGGCGGAGCGGGGCGGAGCGGGGCGGAGCGGGGCGGAGCGGGGCGGAGCGGGGCGGAGCGGGGCGGGGCGGAGCGGGGCGGGGCGGAGTGGGGCGGAGCGGGGCGGAGCGGGGCGGAGCGGGGCGGAGCGGGGCGGAGCGGGGCGGAGCGGGGCGGAGCGGGGCGGAGCGGGGCGGAGCGGGGCGGAGCGGGGCGGAGCGGGGCGGAGCGGGGCGGAGCGGGGCGGAGCGGGGCGGAGCGGGGCGAGGCGCGCCGAGGCCAGGTGGGGCGAGACGGGGGAAGACGGGGCTAGGCAGGGTGAGACGGAGCGAAGCGAGACGAGGCGGAGAGTGGAGTGGTGGGACGCGGCGTGGCGGGCGGGGCGTAGCGTGGTGGGGTGGCGGGGAAGGAAGTGGCGGGCCGGGCGGGGCAGGCTCGTGTACGGAAGGGACGAAGGGGGGCGGAGCTATGCGATGGCGCGGAGGCATCGCCGCCGACGCAGACTAGCTTTTAATGCCTCATGACAAATTAGGCGATCGGATCCCGCTTTGGCTCGAAACAATAAATAACGCCCGCGGAGAACAAGCCCGCGCGCCGTGGCGAGGCGCACGGAAGTGCGGGGGGGAGGGAGGGGGAGGCGGTGATCGGCGGCGCCACTCGGAGCGAGCTAACGACGCGCCGAGGTGCTAACGAGCAAAATGTTGTGCCTGCCGCTCAGCGTTTTTGTGGCGTCTTGTTGTGTGTGCGAAGTTAGAAAATACTTTCAAAATTATTCACGACGCATGTCGAATGTGAATAGGAAGTAGTGGCTATCAATTTTTTTAATAGAATTTGCGTGTCAAGAATGAGGTTTTTAATTGGTGGTATTCTGTATTTCGAAGTGATTTGATAAGATATGTAAAAATGTAGATCTGATAAAAGTTGATTTCATAGTAGTCCCGATTCGGTATTTAGTCGTGGAAGTTTTTATTCATCTCACTTGCAAGTGATTGCCCGCTCTTACTTACCTCATTATTTATTGCTTGGAAAGTATTTGTTGTTCGTGTCCTTGAAAGGGTCACCTGAAACAACTGACTTCGGGTAACTAAACAAAACACTGGGGCAACCTCAAAAAACATGTCTGCCACTACGCTTATTGAGAATGATCCAAAGAACGTATTCTTATAAGTTTACATGAATTCGAGTTAAAATAAAGCACGAAATTCGTTCGAATGCAACTTTGTGATACTCATTTCAAAATGCGTTTCAAAGTTTCATTTGTACCCCAAGGCTTCACTTTCTGCCCTTGTAATGGAAATAACTATTATGATATAAAATATCTCTCCTCTCTCTCTCTCTCTCTCTCTCTCTCTCTCTCTCTCTCTCTCTCTACATTTCTGTCTGTCTGTCTCTCTGTCTGTCTGTCTCTCTGTCTGTCTGTCTCTCTGTCTGTCTGTCTGTCTGTCTGTCTCTCTGTCTGTCTCTCTGTCTCTCTGTCTGTCTCTCTGTCCTGTCTGTCTCTCTCTGTCTGTCTGTCTCTCTGTCTGTCTGTCTCTCTGTCTGTCTCGTCTCTCTGTCTGTCTGTCTCTCTGTCTGTCTGTCTGTCTGTCTGTCTGTCTGTCTCTCTGTCTGTCTGTCTCTCTGTCTGTCTCTCTGTCTGTCTGTCTCTCTGTCTGTCTCTCTCTCTCTCTCTCTCTCTCTCTCTCTCTCTCTCTCTCTCTCTCTCTCTCTCTCTATCCCTCGAGGGTCAACTGTTTCCGACTGATTGCTATATTGTTGAAACAACTGTTGATATGAAATCGCAGTTCGTCACCAGCCCCCACCCCCGCTCCGCCCAGTGACAGGGCAGAGCTCTCGGAACCGCGCCCCCGCTACTTGCACCTGCGTCCGCGGCCGCGCAGCTCCTAAATCAGGGCGGCCGCGCATCGCGTCCCGTCGCGTCGCCTTCGACCCCCTTCCCTCCCCCACCTTCCCTCCCACCCCGTCCCTTTCCACAATGCGCACGGCGGCCGGCCGGGCGCAGGTCATGGCGCGGCAAGGGGATTCCCCCCGCCGGCATATCGGTGTGGCGGCGACTGGGTGGGAGGGCCGGCAATGTTGCAAGTGTGCCTACACATGGCTTTTCTTCACGTGGCGTCTAAAGGTCACGCGCGAATGAGGGAGAGGGAAGGTAGACATCAATGGGGAGCTGCAAGTTACTACAGCTCCGACTTTTACGACTCCCTATTGGAGTCTGCCTTCCCTCTTTCGCACGTGACCTTGAGATGTCACGTTAAAAAAAACAAGTATAAAGAAGCTGTCCGGTTGCTGCTGTAGGCGGCGGATATGTTTATTGGTAAAAGTGGTGATTGATTGATTGATTAGTGATTCCGGGTGCTTCAACTGCTAAAGTCGTGATCTCGTAAGTATAGTGCAGGCTTTTGCCGCGGGAGGTGGCAGTGATCCCTTTTCCGCTGAATGGCGAGATCCGGTGCCCACCTCCGACTTGGTTTTTCTCCCCATCCCTCTCAAGCGGGACAAGCTCTAAGCCGCGGTAGTGTAGTGTAGGGCATGTACAGTGTGTAGTGATAGGACAAGGAAAGGTTACATGCGATCCGTGGCCCGTTTTATCGGGTACTGCTCCGGCATTCGCTTGGTGTTGACCGGAGAAACTACCGATCAGTGCAGCCAGCCACTGGAATCCTCCTCCAGACAGCGATTGAATTCGACCTATCTAGCTGGTATCGATGTGCTGATGATTATGTTGGGGACATGTTTATAAGGCAAATAGCGATGAATTATGGTGGTAGTGGTGGTCTGAACGATCTATTATTAGCTACTAACCTGCCTGCTGGCCGAAAGAGTTTATGATATAGATTAGGGTGGGAAACGTATCTATGGAATAGTGGGAACGCGTTCTCCTTTGTTGATTGGTGTGGTTATACTTGGGTTTCTATAACCTGGCCGGTGACAGCTGATCAGCAGTTACGGTTTCGTCCAATCGGGATGACCGAAAGGTCCTAGGTTGGAGTTCTGACGGCGGCTGGATTTTGGACACTAGCTTTTCAAGTCGAATTCAGTCGCTGTCTGGAGAAGAATTCTACCGACCGGGTTCTCTGATCGTGGTTTCTCCGATCAACACCAGGTGAATGCCCGAGCAGTACCCTAACAAACGGGCTACGGACCGCGCGCGATCTTTCCTTCCTCTTCCTTGTCCTATCCTCTCCCCTTACAAACACACACACACTAACATGCACTGCACTACCACATATTCCGGGAGACCGGTCGGGAGCTTAGAGCTTGTCCCTGCTGGGGCGGTGCCCCGCTGGTGGGAGAGTCCTGGTTAGGGGGAAGCCCCACTAGCCAACGGTAGGTCGGCGCCTGATATCGCCATCCAGTGGGGGAAGATCATCGCCATCTCCCGAGGAAAAGAAAATGCACTCCACTTACGGGACTAGTGACCTAAGATTTTGACGCGCCCAGAATCACTAATCAATTAACCAACCAATCCAATCGGGAGCTTCATCATCACCACAGTGACGTCATCGTGATGACGTTTTAGCTCTCGATTGGATGTCACCGTAACAGCTGATGAAGTGTCATCGGCTAGGTTAGAAAAGTATAGATGCCATTGAGACGATGCAAGCAATGCGCTTGACTACCTTGGTGGCGATACTGGGGATGAAGACGGCTTGGCGACCGCGTTAGAAGTGCCAGCAGCAGCAGCAGCGGTGGCAACGGCTGCAGCTGTGGAAGTGGCGTCAGCTTTTGCTGCCCCCCCCCCCCCATCCTTCCCCCGTAGCGGCCACAGAGGAACTGTTTTCACCTCTAATCGCGATGCAATTTCGCTCACCGCTGCCAGCCGCCCCTGGCCTCGCCAACTTTGCCTTCTCCCGCTCCCGCCGAGGAAGAGCAGTGTTTGCGAATGAGGAGCAGAAGGGGGAAGGAGCTCAATTGGAAAATCGCTCGGGAGCAAGGAGAGGAAGATCACGACCTTCCTGAAACTAATACATTAAACAGGTACACTGGTATGGAATATTAGAGAGACAATATGGAGTTACTGAAAGGAATTTGGAAGATAAACGTATTGACGTGAAGGCCCGAAAAAGAAAGAAAAAGGATACAGACTCGAAATGTTTGTGAGAAAAGGCACCTAACAAACTGCGATGCTCATTCTTAATTATGCGTTTATTAGTTATTATTTAAGTGTTTATTAGTTTATTTTAGCGTTTGTTAGTTATTAGTTTATTATTTATGCGTTATTATATTAGTGTGTATTGTTATATTATTATGTTTTTTGTGATTTTTTTAAAAAATCTATGACATTTGATTCCATTTTTAGTCATGGCAAATATCACTTTTTCTAAAATCGTTTGCGGTGGGAATATTTCTAACACGTTTCCCATATATTCTTGAAATACCGTCAAAACACCATTATCGTAATTTATATAAGGAAGGGTCTAAGTTTGTGACCCTGCTTTAAAATTGTTTTTCGATGCTTCTCCGAAACAATGAAAATCAAAATGCCTCATGAGGAAGTTTTCGTGACGCCTCTTGTGAGAGCCTTCTTAGAACGTTAATTAGCGTCCAGAGGGAGCAGAATCACGTGCCTGCGGAGGTTGAGCGGCGCGAGGGCGCGGGGGACGGGTGAGGACGTGAATGTAGTGCCGGAACGCGTTAACGACCTGCACCAGGAATGTCAAGAGCGCGAAACCGTTGTTTCTGGAGCAATTCGCGAAAGTTTAGGAAATACATGGAAGTTCTCCTAGCAGGTTTCTAATTAAATAGTTGGTGACCGCAAACTGTCCCCTTCCCACGTGCAATTTGGGAAAGGTTCCCGTCCAGACCCTCTGCGCGAGCACCGTCACTGCCTTGTTTAAATGTGAGGTTCTCGTGGAATGGTCGTTAAAATTGGGAACAGTACCTGATGAACATTTACAATTCCTCGCAATTTCCGTTAGGTTCTGGATGTTTATGTTGGACAATTCACATTATTATTAATATAATATGGTCGTGGTGATATTGAAATTGGTTTATTCTCATAATTATAAGTAAATCATTAAATAAATTAAATTTTATATACTTCTTAATTATACTGGCTGAGAGATTTAACATAAAACTAGAGGAAATGCGCGGCGTATCCAAACTTATCCTTCTCTTAGTGTCAGCAGATAGTGCTCTGGTTTAATAGTAGAGGCCTAGAGCAGATTCGAAAATATATTGGAATTTTGCTATTTAAAAATATCTTAGGTTTTAATGAAAATCGGAATTATAACATTTTTGTAAACACATTTTCATTTATTTCAGCAAAAAATGTAAAGAAAAAATTGCAACCCCTTAACAGAAAATATTGAATTCTTACAGTAACGTCATGTAGTAGAGCGCTAAAATTAAAATATAATGTAGACTTGAAGACCCAAAGCGTCATTTAGTCAGTGAGTGCACTTTAATTCTGACGGCCGGCTGGCGGGCGAAGGTTCTGACGAACTAAGGACGGTCGTGTTCGCAGGGTCACACGACTGATTGCCCTTCTCCTGAATTCTAACAATTCACAAATTTGCGTTATTTTTTGATTGAATAAAAAAAATTCTTCAGCAATACCTCGAAATATCCACAGCGCTTCGACTCGCTGCAAGCACTGCAAGCTTCTGGATGGGTAATTCCCAAGAAGCTTCTGTGAAGAAACAAACATTTCTTACCAAAATGAAAAATCATGTGTTCGTCTCTTTGAGTATAGGAAGGTAATATGTCCTTTTGTTGACTGAAATGTCTTATCCTTAATTAGTAGCTTATTTCATGCGTTTCTCAACACTTCTGAATTATATGCACATGATATTTTGCATTCACAAAAGTTGGATACAAAGGGTAGCAATACTTTTATAATTCGCACCATCCATTCCAAAATATTTCCTTTATTAGATTCCTTCAGTGTTCCTTCATCCTTGTTAATTCACATATATTGAAGGTGTTGTATATAGTCTTCGCGTCCATCTCCCACAGGGACCTATTCTGCGAAAAATGGGTTTTCTTGTGTCGCAATGCTGGTCACAGAGTAATTCCTTCATTTTGGAGAAAACGTTGAATTCACAGGGTCTCATGTTGGGTGAATACTGTTGGCTCCGACTGCCAGTGGCGCAGGAGCAGCGGAGTTACATGTTAGCCGCATGACACAGCGCATTATTGTGATTGTTTGGTCTTTCTTTTGAGTGCGGAATAAACGTGGTGTCGCAAAAAGTTCTAATTGAATGCTGCATTGACCGTCTATTTGTAAGGTAAATCATTATGAAAGATTTCTCCATTGGAATGGAAGACCAGAGTAAACAAGACTCTTACGATCATGGCAGAGGCATGTTTGTTGGGAGAGGAGAACCTGGAATTTTTCATTCTTTGAATTTCCTACCAACCGTGGTTCGTACGACCGAGTCCATGTTTTGCCCGTAGTTACTCTCCTTCCTAAGATGTCTTTTCCGTCCCTGTTGTGGCGATTCAATAATTCCTGTGCATGTACGTAAGGATGTCACTGTTGCACGTCAGTGAATTGATGCGGTATTCAACGCACTGCGGTTATGCGGAACACAAGAAGTCGTGTATAACTCTTTTATGGCACGTTCTTTGTCTTCCCCTTGACCTATTAGGGTCCTTCCCTTGACCTTGACCCCTGTTTCACGGGATTCTACTTCGCAGTAACACAGTTCATCGCGCATTGCCTTATCAGCTTCGAAATCCTCGTGGCGTTGCGGCACGGCCTTCTGACCTGGCAGCAGCGTTGCCACCCCTTTCTAGCCAACACTTGCATTTTTAATACGTTAATATTTAAAATAATACAATAATGCTCAAGGACGTAATAGACTAATGTTAATAATAAAATTTTATGAATGAGCGTATGTGAAAAGAAACGATGTCTCCATTTATTGCATAATTGTGGTTTAATTAAAATTGGAAAGAAATCGTAAATAACTCCGAATAAACAATTGGAATTACAGAATCATTGTCGTATTTTCTTTGACTTTTTCCCAATATCCATGTGAGTTCGTAGTGGTGTTTATTTTTTCTCTTACAACAACGTCCAATATTATGATACGGGAGGTTACTCAGTTCATGTTCGAGATGAATGACAATGCAAATGAAAATCCGAACACACCCTGAAATAGTGGCAGCTATTTTTTCAGATTACCAATGTGTGTTTGTTTGAGAGAATGATTAACTAGCGACTGACAGTTATTACCTGGGGTGAAATAACTCATGTGCAACTTTATATGAGATCCAAACAACCGTCCATCAAAACAAGTAAACCAACCATTTTTTAACTCTCCTATTGATGGAATTAATAATGTTTATGCTAGTTGTTAATGTTTAACATTTGTACCGGGAATATAATAATAAAATGTCAAAGAGTAATATTCATAAATAAGATCCTAATTTCTGAATTTACTCCAAGAAGCAGGAGTTTCTACACTAGCTTTTCAGCGAGGTCGAATTCAGTCACTGTTTGGAGGAGAATTCTAGCGGCCGGTTACTCTGATCGGTGGTTTTCCGTGGTTTATCCAATCAACACCAGGCGAATGCCGGAGCAGTACCCTAAAAAATGGACGACGGGCCGCGCGCGATCTTTCCTTCCTCTTCATTGTCCTAACCACAAACTTACACTAACATGCAGTATACTGAGAGACCGGTCGGGGACTTAGAACTTGTCCCGGCTGGGGAGGTGCCCCGCTGGTGGGAGATACCTGGTTGGAGAAAGCCCTGTTAGCAGACGGTAGGTCGGCGCCGGATCTCACCATCCTGCGGGAGAACACCGGCACGTACCGAGCAAAACCACGCACTACACTTACGGGACTAATTACCATAGTGGTTGACGCGCCCGGAATCACTAACAATCAATCGAACAAGAAAAATCCTGGGAGTATTTAATTGGCCGACCCCTCCCAGCGGACGCCGTTGGTCGACGTTGAGCGCTTCTTTTCACCCTGTAATTTCACTTTACTTGACACGTTTTCTCCAATATTTTTTTTCTTTCTAATGAACAGTTTTACAAGTATAATCTTTTTTATAATACCTATTCTTTTAAAATCAATAAAAAAATACTACAATGAAAAAAATATTATGTATGCTGTCTGAATCCTTCTTTTAATTCTCAAAATTATTTTAATCTTGTTCTTTACAATGACGATAAATAGTAACGAGATGTTTTCACCACAAAACTATTTTAAAAATAGCATTGTAGTTGCTTCGGTTTTTACCTTCGAACAAAAGGCACATTTCATGCTTTCATTTTGTATCGACTGTGATTCGTGTATCTCGCTCAAAAGAAAAAAAAATCGAAACATAAAATAAAAAAATAAATAAAAACTCTTCTACTATTCGCGCATGTCAATGAAACAACTTCATTCGCCTGGCGTTGATTGGATAAACCATTAGAAACTACCGATCAGTGCATTTGACCGCAAGAATTCTCTCGCGCACAGCGGCTGAATTCGACTTAGCTATGGAGCTAGTGTCGAAAATCCTGCCACCGTGGGTCCTCGAACCTAGAACCTCCCAGTGAGAGGCAGTGCTGTGGCGCCGGTTGATGCCCTGCGCCCCCTAGACCGGTATGAATCCCCGGAGAGGAGCGGCCGCCAGTCAGGGCGTGTGGGCGCTGAGCGGGGAGGGGGCGGGGCGCCGTTCATTAGCATGCATTCGAGCGGGACCGGCTGGCCGGCCGGCCGGGCGGCGTGCGCTGAACGAATCGTCGCGAAGTGGAAGCGTTGCGCGTCGTGCGTTACACTTCCGAGCCGGTAATTCGTCGGAGAGCACACATCTCCCCCCCCCCCTCCGACGCGCTGTGAACACGCTGCTGCCCGAGGCATTGCGCATGCGCGTTGAGCCGCCCGTTCGTCGCGCACGCGTCCCATACGATACGACAGAACGGACCCCCGGTCCAGTGGGTGAACGCGCTTAAGAAGGCTTCGCCTCTCGCTCTTCTTGAATGTGCGGGAAGTATTTGTTCGTCTAATCGTTGTGCGTTATATAAATACGTGGAGCATTGCGCTTTAACTAATACAACGCCGATATATTTCATTTCCACAGTAATGAAAATGTGCAATAAATTGAATAGAACAACAAATTAATTATAAAAAAATTAATTCAATAACTGCTTTTACGGAAGAAGTAATACATAACTATTAAGACCAGGTCTTTACAAATGTATGTAACGATCACAATATAAAATATGTTTAGGAATGTATTATTACCGTCCACAAATAGCTATTTGGATTTTAAATTTTGTCGGAATTCCGAATAAGATGTTAAAATATATATTTCGTCTTCCGAATCTCATCCCCGTTTCATTAAGATAACGTATCCATACGTTTTTGTGTGTTCAGGGCTTACATTGAATTTAGTGCGAAAACGAGTGTTATGAAACGTCACTTATATGATCCTCATGATGTCTCTCGTCTTCAGTTTTCTGTCTGAAGGCAATGCCCGTATCGTACCGTGGAGCTTCCGAAAGAAAACACTCAAAATGGCCTGATGAGGTCGAGACATTAGAGATGACATCATGAGCGTAGTGCGTGGTATACAGAAGCAACGCAGTTGCAGACGGATGTGAAGGAATCACTCTGCCTGGCAGAAGGAACCTTGCATTGGGCTCGACTTTCTACAGAAATTCGTGGCTTAAAAAAGATTTCCCATCTCATGTTTCGAAGTTCGTAATATTGCCACGAACCTGACTTTAAATGTGCTTGCAAGTTTTAAAAAAAATTCTAATTTTTATGCAAGTGTTTTTGTTTTCCCATTTTAATAGCTTGTAATGTGTTTAATAGATTATTTATGTCGGATAATTTACTTCATAATACATACTTTTAATCATTTACTTCATAATAATAATAATAATAATAATAATAATAATAATAATAATAATAATAATAGTAATAATGTATTAAATTGCATTTTGTAGTTATTTTATAGTTTCCTTCGCTTTATCCTATAATTTTGTGCCAGAGACAGCCATAGGTGCACATTTACCCGAAGCTAATTCGTATGAGCATTGCTAGCAAAACAGTTAAGTACCCAAAATCGAAACACTTGGGACACACTTGGACCCGCTCTTTACGGTACTTCTCCGGAGTTCCGCAGAGCAGCTCCATTGCAGCCCCATCTTCTCCACATCCAGGTCAAATACCTCGCCGTAACCTATTCCAACTTTGCACATTAGGTTCGACAATTTCCTATCACTGTCCACTATCTCTATTCAATGTCTACTGTAGTTGATCTTTACAGTCTTCGTCGATCGAACTCTTGCTCTTCACCGTGATTCTCGCCACTGCCGTCTCCCACCCCATCCCTGTCCCGCTCTCCCCGTTTCTGGCATTCCATGCCCTGCAAGCATCATGCGCCAATTTCGGGAGCCCCTTTCCCGACTACCCCGCCCTTATCACCAGCCCAGCGCTCTCCCTCCGCAGACACGCCTCCATCTCTGTCGGTCACGTACCCACCCTCGATACTGTCACCCAACTCGTGCTAAGGGTGTGGCACGATGGCCCAACACCCCACCCCTTAGCCTCCCTTATCCCACGTGTCCCCGCCCCGCCCACCCCTCCCCCGTCCCACCCCCGCCTACTGCGCCCCGTCCACCCTCGCAGCCCCGAGTTAATGGCGCGCGTGCAGTCGCCGACTAGCGAGCTGTTTAACCCCTTCCGCCCCGCCCCCGCCTGCCCGCCGCGCTCTTTTATTGTTCACGTAGTCGCCTCAATATTAAGGACTCGTAGAATCCACTGACTGCAGAGCTGCCTCCGGGGACCCGATCTAAAATTCCCCCCCTCCGCCGCTTTAGGGGGCCGAGCCGCCGCCTGGGGAGCATTCGTCTTCGGCCGCGAGGTGCGCTGGAATCGCCTCCGCCTACGCTCTTCTGCGTGCGAGCACAGGATGTGTCCCAGGAACCTCTTACCTCGAGTTTCGACTTCTTTGAATTCAAACTTCCATGCGCCTCATGTTCTCTGCATTCTTGTATAGACTGACAGTATACTTTCTGTTTAGAAATTCCATAGCGTTTTATCTCTGAATTCGGTATTGCGACTTTGCATTTCTCTGCTTTTTAAAAGTACTTCAATTTCATCTTATCTTCATTCAATTTATTTTTTCCCATTCCCGTTCATCAAACTGTAGAATTGAAAATTCTTCATATTCCCGCTCTGATCTGCCTGCATCCTCCATGAAGCGCTCTATAAACAATACTTGGCATTAACCTCTTTCACAGCGTACACGTTTTCCTAATTCTTCTTATTTCATGTTTCTTCGCGTTTCATATTTCTTTTAGTGAGTAGTCGCTCTAATCGGCGGTCATACATGATTTCTCCGTACAATACCAGGTGAAGGCGAAGTACAACTCTAAAACGAGTCTCGAACTACGTAAGATCTTTCCTCATCCTTGAAAGCTGTAAGTTTCCTCTTGGTCTCCCGGCATGTATGGTAGTGTAGTGCATCCAAGTGCAAGTGTAAATGTGTGTAAATAAAGGGTGAGAGCAGGACAAGGACTTGGAAGGAAAGATCGCGCGCGGTTCGTGGCTCGTTTGCTAGAGTACCGCTCTGTCATTCGCCTGCTTTGACCGGAAAAACGACGGAAAACTACTGATCACATCAGCTGACCGCGAGAATTCCCCTCCAGACAGTGACTGAATTCGATTTTGCTGTGTAGGTGACAGCTGATCAGCTGTTACGGTTTCGTCCAATCGCGATGACCGGGAGGTCCTAGGTTCAAGTCCTGACGGCGGCTGGATTTTCGACACTAGCTTTTCAGATACGTCGAATTTAGTCGCTGTCTGGAGGATAATTCTAGCGGCCGGCTACTCTGATCGGCGGTTTTCCGTGGTTTCTCCAATCACCAGGCGAATGCGGGAGCAGTGCCCTAACAAACGGGCCACGGACCCGCGAGATCTTCCCTTCCTCTTCCTTGCCCTAGCCTCACCCCTTCCACACACACCATCATGCACTACACTACCACACTTCCCGGGAGAGCAGTAATGACTTAAAACTTGTCCCGGCTGGTAATGACTTACAACTTGCCCCACTGGTGGGAGATATCCGGTTGGGGAAAACCCGCTAGACGACAGTAGTTCGGCGTCAGATCTCACCGTCTAGCGGGAGACGATCGTCGCCGCCTCCTAATGAAAAAACATGCACTACACTTACGGGACTAATGGTCTTACTAGTTGTCGTGCCCGGAATCACTAACAACCAATCAATATTAGAACTCTCCTCTTCACCTCCATCTTTTTGTGTTCTGCAGCGCTTCTGCTCTACATGCTCTGCTCAACCAACCAACCAACTATTAGAACTCTTCTTCACCTGCGTCTTCTTGTGTTGTGCGGCGCTTCTGCTCTATATGCATCTCAACCAACCAACCAACCAACTATTAGAACTCTCTTCTTCACCTGCATCTTCTTGTGTTGTGCGGCGCTTCTGCTCTGTATGCAACTCAACCAACCAACTATTAGAACTCTCTTCTTCACCTCCATCTTTTGGTGTTCTGCAGCGCTTCTGCTCTATATGCATCTCAACCAACCAACTATTAGAACTCTCTTCTTCACCTGCGTCTTCTTGTGTTGTGCGGCGCTTCTGCTCTATATGCATCTCAACCAACCAACTATTAGAACTCTCTTCTTCACCTCCATCTTTTGGTGTTCTGCAGCGCTTCTGCTCTACATGCATTTCAACCAACCAACTATTAGAACTCTCTTCTTCACCTGCGTCTTCTTGTGTTGTGCTGCGCTTCTGCTCTACATGCATTCAACCAACCAACTATTAGAACTCTCTTCTTCACCTCCATCTTTTGTGTTCTGCAGCGCTTCTGCTCTACATGCATTTCAACCAACCAACTATTAGAACTCTCTTCTTCACCTGCGTCTTCTTGTGTTGTGCGGCGCTTCTGCTCTATATGCATCTCAACCAACCAACTATTAGAACTCTCTTCTTCACCTCCATCTTTTGGTGTTCTGCAGCGCTTCTGCTCTACATGCATTTCAACCAACCAACTATTAGAACTCTCTTCTTCACCTGCGTCTTCTTGTGTTCTGCAGCGCTTCTGCTCTACATGCATTTCAACCAACCAACTATTAGAACTCTCTTCTTCACCTGCGTCTTCTTGTGTTGTGCGGCGCGTCAGCTCCTCTGCCGGAGCGGCGCCGAGAGCGCACGCTCAGCCGCCCCCGCTGCCGCTTCTCCACCGGAGCCTCTAAAATCTCTCGTCGCGATTTACGCTCGTCCAGCGCGGGAAATTTCCTGCCGAGAGCTTCTGCCTCCTTGAGTGCGTAATGTAATTACTGCGCTACGGCGATGTTGGCGTGAGCAACTGCGACGGATGCTCGCTGCTTCGGGATTTTAGAGAGAACCAGCACTGGTAGTTTGTGGATTCGGAGAAATAACGGAAATGAGTTACCTCTTTTTCAGAGAATATAAACATGAATGTAATATGAGTACACGAATATTTTTAACGCTTCGGAAACGGTTTTTCGATTGCTATTTCAAGAAAATTAATCTGGATAAAATTATGCGTGGACTCCTTCTCTAAAAGAGCAACACATCGGCAACAGCTAACCTCATGAAATATCAATTAATGATATGTGAGAAATCTCTGTATATGTTCAGTTCACTAAAGGTAGAGTATTTCGTAAAAAAAATGTGATGCCAGATAATTTCAAAGGAAAGTTTGCAAATGATACAGCATTCTATTGTCAAACACTGCCAATGTTACTCATTAATATGTTTTTAAAGTCCTATATAAAGGGTTTTATTTCTGACGGAACGGCATTCCGGTACCTGCAGAACTAAATATGAATGGAAAAGAGAGAGAGACAGACAGACAGACAGAGAGAGAGAGAGAGAGAGAAGAAACACATTATCATTTAACACTTCTTCTTCTAAACTTTTCGTACTTTCGAAATTATTATTCCATTATTTTATTGTATAATGTGAACGAGGTAATTTAATTATTGGAGGATGTACGAGAATCCTATTGTACTAATATCAAATTCATCTTCAGAGGTCAGTAAATAAGAGAAATGTCGTGTGGGTGCCGTCGTCTTTGGCCCCTGAGCTTTCGCCTGTGGAGTATTTCGTTACTACTCTTCAATTTTAAACCGCAGCGATGACCTTTGGCGTCCCCTATTTTTATCGTTTTTCTTAATTTTCTGCAAAATTAATTCTCTAGTCCATCGCTGTTAATTCAAATACTCCGAGATTGCGTTTTCATTAGGTTTAGTATGCTGTTCACCAGCTGTCTCCTCCCTTGGCACCGCTACGAAACGGCAGATCCATTTCCACGGAATGTATTTGCATGCGCGAATCCATCGTCCTCATGGGTGAGCGAGGAGCGGAGACGGCGCTGGACGGCATGGTTGCTGGGGCATGAGATGCCTGTCCCACCCCGCCCCTCCCCGCCCAGCCCGCCACACCTAACCCTGCTGTGCCCCGAGCAGCTGGGCCTTTGCTATTCCCCGCCCCGCCCTGCCCCCACCCCGACCTTGCCCCGTCAGCCCTGATCCCGCGCTGCTCTGCTCTGTCCCGCTCTTCCCCGCCTATCCTCACCCGTCCCATTCCCGCCCTGTCTCTCCCTGCACCGTCCTACCTGCCTTGCGCAGCCCTATAACGCACTTCTTTTGCCCTGCCTTTCCCCGCCCTGCCTCGCCTCTTCCTGACCGGCTCTGCACCGCCTATCCTCGACCATCCTATCCCCGCTCTGCCAGCCCGTTCCCGCCGTTCTCTGCCCTTCCCCGTCCTGGCCCTCCCTGCTCTGCTCTGCTCTGTCACCTTTCCCCGCCCTACTTCGCTATCCCGCCGTGTTCCTCCCTTCCCCGCCCTGTGACAATGTGACACGCCCACCCCCGCCCCTTCCTATTCCTCACGTCCCGGCCTGTCCCTCTCCGTCGTGCCCCACTTCCCGCCACCACCACCCGGTCCCCACCGGGTCTGCCGTCGCCCTCGCCCCGCCCTGCGCCTCCGTGCTCCACCCAGCCCCGCACTACCCCTTCTTTCCCCGCCGATCCCCGCCCTTCTTCGTTCTGTCTCGCCCTTCCCCATTCAGCCCCACTGTGCCCCGCCTCCACCGCCCGGGCGCTGCATTCCACCCCCTTTCCCCCACCCCCAGCCGGGGCCATCCCTGGCGACGTCCTGCCCCTTCAGTAAGCAAACGCACTCACGCGCGAGCGAGCGAGCGACGCGCCAGGGTAAACACGCGCCGAGTGACGCAGCCGTTCGCGCCGCGCCGCTGTCGCATGTGCGCTATTTCAATATCAGCGCCCGATTGTCCTCCACCCCCTCCCCGCGACCCGTTGCCACGACCTCTCATTGCTTTCCTCGCGACTGCCCGCTTTGAACATGAACGTTGCAAACACCGCTTTAAGAAACGCCCTGAATGTGTTTGTCAAGAGGAAAATTAAATTATATTGAATTGGCATCGAAAATTCAAAATGATAAGATAATTAATGTGTTTGAAATGATGATTCCATAAGATTTGACTTAGAAATTTACTTAATAAAACGGCAAGGTATCGATTTCTGTCATCACATAGCTTTGAAGACACTGCATAAGGAGCATCAAATGAGTGGCAGCAGACTGAGAAATTCTTTGGAAGATTAAGACGGTTTGTAAAAGGAGCTGTATCGTACTTAGTTATGAACGTGCTACCAGAAATGGGAAGTTCAGGTCTCTTTGGATTGGTATCTTCAACGGAATCAAATTGATGACAATTACATGGTTGTTTTAAAAAAATTGTCCGTAAAGAATAATTAAAGGAATTAATTTCAGATACCGAATATTTATTTGAGAACGCTGTAGGTGAAAAGAAAATTTTTACGCCACGACAGAGACATATCAGAACAAGTTATTAATACGTCTGAATAATTAAGAAATTCCATCGAAGGTTGCGAAAAGTTTAAACAGCAATACAGCGGTATTAAATGATTAAGCCAGTTACTCCAATAGTTGAGTCATTTCGTTGCGAAATTTATTCCGGAAAATGAAATACATTTTTTGATCAATTTTCATGTTTGTTTTCAAATTATTTTAGCTATTATTTCTGACAGACGTTAGTTTTAACTAGTCAACCATTTGTGAGAATTTCGTAATTTGTTAATTCGTAATTTGTAAATTCCTATAATTTTGTTACAATTCGTTCTCTAAAATAAATGCATCTCTCGAATAATATCCAAATGCTTTTACATCCGATTTATGGTGTATGCATTTTGACCGTGGCAAATTCATATATTTCGCAATTTAAATATCATCATTCTTGTGGAATAACATGCTTTAAAAACACATTATGCAACATAAACAAAATTACACTGACACATTAAAAAAAGGAACATGAAATATTGAAATAATCGTGCGCAAAGAACAGATTAAATAAAACTGAATTTTCTGATTAATGTTTAGCCACATTACAAACTTGGTACGCATTATTCTTTATTTGCACCAATTTAAGTTTATTACGTTGCAAGTTGATCTGTTCGTTCTAAATGATAATCATTTTGTCACAGATTTAATGATTTTCAATTATTTACTGCCAAGAGTTTGAATCTAAGCGGGGTTTGCAGATATTTATTTAGAAACTGTTGTAAGTTGGGAATTTAGAAGGCTTATTGAATGTATGGTTTATTTTATGAATGACATCTATATTTAACAAATTTCTAATATGTTAGAATGATAAAAGGATTATGAAAAAATTATCTGAAATCTCAATAAACTATGGCAATATAAGATATTTATCTTCACAAATTTCTTATTTTGTTGTGAATTATTAGCAGTTGTCTTCCATAAATTTAATTCATACCGGCCGATATTTACGTGATGAAAAATAATACGTAATTATCATCCCAAGAATCGATAATTACGTAATGATCATTCCAAGAATATTACGACTTGCTTGTAAATGAAATAACGAAAAAATAAATTTGAAATGAAGGGAGATGGAAGAGAAACTTCGCTCCCTCTCAATCTAACGTCTTCGTGAGGTGCAACTTTCCAGTTCGCGTTCTCACAGATTTATAAGCAGAACCCACGCAGCAAAGGAAGAGATGTCCCACTGCAAAAGGGTGAAATAGCCCTCTTTGGTAATTCTGCGGCATAACTTTTGTTGATTGGTTAAAATAATGAAAGAACTCGGGGGTGACGATTATTCGCCATTCCCATAAAACCTTGCGGAAACGACCCGACTGTAGATATGGGATGAGGCGTAAATGGAACAGACGAATATTGGAAGTTGTGGTAAAGTCTCACGAATCCTCGCCACCCAAGGGCTGCACCAAAGCCCCCTGGAGTGGCCCCTTCTGCGCTCAACCAATGCAGCAGACTCTCCCAAACATGAACTCGATAGGCCTTAACATTTTTTTTTATTTAATAGGTAATGATTACAGACAAATTAGAAAACTTGATGCAATGTGGCTAGGCCGAAGGCCTTTAAGCCATTACAATACCTACATTCTACCGCGTTCTAACCTTTCGAATTCTGGTATTCACCCCAAATGGTCTCTCCTTCGCATCAAAGCCGCGGAAAAGAGACCATAAGGTACGGCTGAGGAAAAAACCCCTGAAGGGGGAGAAACCTGCCGTCAGAAGCCGAGTACATGCTAATCTATCCGCTTTTTAAACCATTTATTTATTTGGTGCGGGCGTCAAGCATTCTCCTTCCCGTGTTTGGCCTCCTCCGCACCTGAAAACAAACAGCACCACAGAAAATCGTCCGCACCAACGCCTCTGCCCTAACATTTCCGATTCCTACTTCCCTTCGCCTCCTAATGTGTTTTATTTTAAACCGTTTCCTTTTATTTTATTTTAATTTAATTTTAATTTATTTAACTTATTTTAATTAATTTAATTTAAATTTATTTAACTTATTTTAATTAATTTAATTTTAATTTATTTAACTTATTTTAATTATTTTAAGTTTATTTATTTATTTAACACGAACTCGCGGCACTAGTGATGGCAAAGGACATCGATATTTTTAAAACGTCGATACTTTCGAGTAGGAACATCGACATATTAACATCGGTGTCTTACTTCTTAAGTTTTCTCCAGATCAGTATGTTTGTTCAGAAACATCGATTTCTCAAAACAAAAAACAAATTCTGACACTGTTGTCGATTCCCATGTGGCACGAAACCGTTTGCTATTCTCAACACTTCCTCAGTGTTGATACTTTTTTGATTATTTTGTGTGAGGTAATATCGTTAAACTGTATTTTGAATCTTGATTATATAGAATGTTGATTAGAAAATCATGATAACAGTCACATGTAAGGAAAAATATCCTTGAAACTAATATCGATGTGTTATGTATTACTTTAAAACCTTGACATTTTACTTCGATGATGTATGAATGAAAGTGAATAAATGGGAAAATTGCCGAACACAATGTCCTTTATTTGTATTTCCATCTTTACGTTCTGTAAGCATTATTATTAACATTTTTTTCGTACGTGACCAAACAAAATGTAACTCATTTAATCGAGTTCTATATTTAAATAATAGAAACAGGATGGGAAAATATAATGTTTGATCATATTTAAAATATGTTTTTGTTGATTTTTTCATCGACATCAAAAACCTTTTGGTTATGTATTGAAGTATAGATGTATCGATGTTTTGCTAAAATTTGTCATCACTACTTGGCGCTCGCTGCATTGTAGCGCCTCACATACGCACGGATGTTTAATGCGGGAACGTTACAATAGCGCTGCCATACTCCCCTCCCTTCGTCGTGGAGTTCGAGCACGCGTTCCACTTTTAAGCTGGTTGGTGTTGTTGCTTTTAAACTGGTTGGTTATACCGTTGGTTACCTTCGGTCTTATCGTTTACTGCGAATCCTAATGAAATTAACATTTTACAAATTTTCTTTTTTGATCATAAAATGTACACTTTTCATACTTCTTTGAACTAGAAAATGTATTGAAAGATAAATACTAAGATAAGATGTATGATTATCTATTAAAGTGCAGGGGATAAGTTATTAGAATATCATATTTATACGAGAATGTCAATATGTTCTCTATTTTGCTTTTAGAAGAGTTTGACTAATTTGAAGAAGAATTTCTTTCTATAATATTCGATGGCCTAAGTAATGGAATGATTGCTTCAAATAATTGATGATGGCACAGTTTTGTAATAAAAAATAATTACAACTAAGGCTAATTAACCTCTTGGAAGTTTTTATGTATTTAGTTTCCTTGACTACAAGAGCGATAATTTAAGGGATTACGAGTTGCGAACTGGAGAAGAAGTGTGAAGCACAGGCGAGACGGAATGCGAATTGGCAACGAGTCGAGACGAAGAGACTGGTGAGAGCAAGGGAAGGAGCGTGAGTTGGAGTGAGACAGTGGCCTCCTAACAGCAGCCAGAGGGGAAGGGGGCGCGGCGCACGCGAGCGAACGCCAGTTAATCTCCTCGACGCCGCCGCTTTGAGGTCCCCACCCCCCCACCCCGCCCCGCCCCCACCCTTCGCTCTCACCCGGGGAAGGCGCCGACGCGGGCGAGGCGAAGCAGCCAGGCGGCGCGGCGGCTGCAGCAGCGGTGGCGGTGCAAAAGGTAGAGGAAGGGAGAACGAACGGACAGGTGAAGTCGCTAGGACAGTGTGTCATAGGACGATTTTTATAAGAAAGGGCCGTTTTGACAGCTAGTGCTGGCAACATAAAGTTTTGTGGTCGTTATGTCGTCATGGGTGTAACGGTTAACGTATCGCCCTGCTATTCCCAAGTACGCGGGCTCAAACGCGATCGGTGCCGTGGGGTTTTTTAACAACCCTTCGTATGCCTTCCTTCGGAAGGGAAGTAAAGCCGGCTGTCCCATGTTAGATTTACTACATGTAAAAGATCCTCAAGCCTAAATCAAGCCTCTGAGCTAAATTCAAATTGCCTGATTCGTCACCTACGTAATACCTTCTTTCTCCCCAAGTTGATGAAAGGAGCATAGCGAAATTTGCGTGGTCAGACGGAAGAGCAGGCCTCAGGGTGTGAGCCTCGCTACGTAAAATAAGGCATTGTTTCTATTCAATTGCGTCCTTGAACCCATTAGATTAGTTCTTTCGTTTGCAATTGGCTAACTTGAGCTCATAATAAAATAAATAAAATTTCATTCGAAAAGACTGAGGCATGTAGAGAGAATATAGGATTTATGATAAGGAATATAGGTCATATTAAAAATTTCGCCAAAGACGGTCGAGAAGATGACAGTGAAAAATATGTGGAGATCATGACGAAGATATTGAGTCAAGATAAGTATGACGTAGGTGAATAAAAGGTTTGGCATCTCCGAGTTTACCTATGTGTCTGATGTCAAGTAATGGGAACAGATTTTACAGTGTGTTTGTAGCGATGAAATGCATTGGGGCTGTCATTCAGCACCCCCTGAGCCATCTCTTTACCACTCGCCTCCCCTTCTTCGCCTCGCACCTTCACCCGCACGTGTCGAGCCTGCGCCCCTCGTGTCCTGCAGAGTTGGGGAGGAAATGGCTTCTGCTAACATTCGGGGACTAATCCGTCATTTCCTTGCGTTTCAGGTAAGACGAAACTCCACGGCGCTGCAGTCAGTCTGGTTTGGCGGACGGTGAGTACCAAGGCGTGGACCGAGAGAGGTGTCACAGGGCATCAGCAGATGCCACACTAGTGCCTCAGACCGGGAGGTCCTATGTTCGAGACCTGACGGTGACTGGATTTTCGACACTAGCCAGATAACTAGGTCGAGTTCACTCGCTGTCTGGAGAAGAATTCTGGCGGCCGGCTGCTCTGATCGATAGTTTTCCGTGGATTCTCTGATCAAACCAGGCAATGCCGGAGCAATACTACCATAGCAAACGGGCCATGAACTTTCGTTTCCCTTTCTTGCCCCATCCTCACACCTTGCACACACTTACGCAAACATGCACTACACTACCACACATGCCGAGAGACCGGTCGGGGACTTGGAACTTGTCCCGGCTGGGGCGGTGCCTCGCTGGTGGGAGATACCTGGTTAGGGAAAACCCCGTTCGCCGACGGTAGGTTGGCGGCGGATCTGACCATCCAGTGGGGGAAGACCACCGCCACCTCCCGAGCAAAAATGCCCTACATTTACGGGACTAATGACCATAGTAGTTAAAGCGCCCACAATCAATCAATCACGAAAGTGTGGACCGGGAGAGGTGTCACAGTGCATCAGCAGATGTCACAGCAGTGCTTTGGACCGGGAGGTCCTAGGGTTCCACTTCTGACCGTGGCAGGATTTTCGACAGTAGCCAGATAGCTTGGTCGTGTTCAGTGGCTGTCTGGAGGAGAATTCTGGCTGCAGACTGCTCTGATCGATAGTTTCCGCGATTTCTCAGATCAACACCAGGCGAATGCCGGAGTACTACTCTACCCAACAAACCACCGACCGCGCGCGATCTTTCCTTGCTCTTCCTTGTCTTACCCTCACTCCTTATTTACACCTACTCACACTTTTATGCACTACACTGCCATACATACCGCGAGACCGGTCGAAGCTTAGAGCTTGTCCCGACTGGGGCGGTGCCGAATATCTGCTTGTGGAAAATCCAACTAGCCGATGGACAGGTTGGCGCCGGATCTCACCAACCAACGGTTCAATATTCCAGCCACCTCCCGGGGAAAAAATTCACTACACACACGGGGGTAGTGACCTTCACAGTTGACCCTCTCAGAATCTCTAATCAATCAATCAATCAATAAAAGGCGAAGATGTGGTCTCGAACGTAGACTCTCTGCCCCTATGGCAGTACTCGCGGCCCACCTCTGGAGGCTGTGACACATTTCTGTTCTCTAGGATGAGGATAACCAGTAGGACCATATGGAGTGACAGCAGTTAAATAAAGTGGAGATTAGGTACTTCAAAAATTGCTTTATGCCGCATGAATGATATAACACAATAAAACGTGTAAATTTGAGCTCATTTGTGGAAATAGAGCTATTCTCAATTTCACCCATAATTGTACGATTAAAAGACTCATTTACGACTTGCACCAAAAATGCGCAAAGGATCAAAATATTCTAATAAAAGAGCTACTCGGACACGTTTTTCATTTAAATGAGTTATTCTTATACTGACAATTATTGAAAAAATTTTAATTTTTCAATATTTATTTTTATTTTATTTATTTATAAAAAACTCCCATGTAATAAAATCTATTTTCAAGAAATATTATTTCACTAAATTGTTTAATCAATTTATTAAGAAATAGTCAATAATGAACTACATTTTTTCAGCCGACTCATTGTTTTAAATGCACTTAAAAAGTATAAAAAACCTGTTTTGATAAAAAATTAATTTTCCCAAGCTTTATGGAACGCGTGTACAACTCATAAATATAGTTCTGAATTTGCATTATTGAATACGTAACGTTGGGAAATATTACATGTTGAGGGACTTCTTACTTTTACAGCTGTCGATATATTTCCTCTCAATTCCGAAGAATAGCTCGAAAATTCCAGGGTCCACTCGGTTTAACAACCCTGTTTCCCCAGAAATCAGGAAAGGACAACCGTAAAAATATTTGTAGGACCCACAGAAGAGTGGGATCCAATTTTAGACTGAACGTCAGGTTTCTAACCCTCTGACAACTTTTGCAGTCTCTCGGAGTCTAAAGAGAAAATCTATGGCCATCAACCAGGAAGCCTTGTGTATTCCACGCGAGACAGCCATAGCTCCCCCAACCAAGCCACCTAGTCGAGCATCTCAATCAGGGAACATTGTGAGCGTAAATATGTATTAGTCCCAATGCAGGGTAGAGGCTTTTCTTCGGGCGAGATAACCCCACCACTGACACGCTACGCCCGAATAGATGGCTATTATCATACAGGAAAATTGAATACGCTACGGAACATGGAAATGTAACTCTGAATAAAATGTGATTATACGACACGAGATGTTTTGCCAGTTTCTTTTAATGAGCTTATCTCGCGTGGTCGCAGAGAAATTGTTGAATTCTTATTACTGATGTTTGCTAATCACTTCTCAGAACGTAAAAAAGTTGCTTCGTTTAGGATTCTAGACCTCCTTGATAAATGCTTCTTTTTTTGTGGTTCTTTCCGTACTCGTATGCATGCTCAACTTGAATTGGGAATACGATAAATACTGCCGAAAAACTTCCCGTAGTAACAACGTTTGCTATAAAACACGGGAAGCTGGAAAGGCGTGATGTTATTTGTCTCCAATATGCTGTAATCTTGAAATAGTGGGGATCGGGGAGGATGTTAACGGTTTCGAATTTACGAGTTTGTTTAATGTGACTTGCGGTATGAAAGATAGTATTTTCGGCGAGAAATAGGGACACATCAAAGAATGTGCAATTTCTTGTGTGTATAACCTGCTATCGTATTTCGGCAAGATTTGATCGTGCTGCATGCTGTGAAGTAAGAGTTCGTTTAGGTTCAAACGTGACCTATATAAGCAAGATGTGAAGTCTCGTGTGAACAATACCTAATTATCTTGAAATATAGAACGACTTCCCCCTGCGGTAAAACAAGCCCCCCGAGAATAGACAGGAGCAGCCCGCTCGGGTTTCTATGCTTCCCAAAACGCCCATCCACACTAAAGCACGTCTCAGGTAGACACCCACTCTCCTCCGCCGTAGAACGCGCAGCAGATCTTATGTTACGACTTCTCCACTCCCCCCCCTTCCCTGAGTCTTCGAACGTCCCCTCGTGCCGTGTATCGCAAGAGCTCCCCCGCATATTTCGTCGCGCGGCGGTCGAACGCATTATAAACCCGCTTTCCCAAACCGCGCCCTAATACCACGGTAATCATCCCCGATTTATTCGTTCGTTTAACGAATAAATTCCACGGGCGACTGGCTGCGTCGGGGCAGGGGGCGGAACGCCCGAGGACCCGCTCGGTAAATACTCGCAATATTTCGAAGCCATCGACCACACGGGGCGTGCGCAGTCGGTCGCTTCGCTGGGCCAGGGCGGCGCGGCGCGGCGCGGACTAATGAACCGCAACTTCCGGGCGGGCCGGGGGTGGGCGGGGCGAGGGCCAGGCGGAATTGAGGTTGTCCAGGGCGGCCGGGGGAATGGGTGGTAGGTGCCCCGTGGGCGGTCGGGTGTCCCGTGGGTGGGGGGAGAGAAACGCGCTTGATCACGGGAACTCCGCCCGAACGGCGCAGCCAGCCGCAGCACTGCCACGCGCGGGGCGTCGCCCGGGGCGAACACGCCACGCCCACCACCCACCGCCCCGCCTCACCCTGCCCTGCCCCGTCCTGCCCCGCCCTGCCCTGCTACGCCCCTTCCCGCCTCACCCTGCCGCGCCCTTCCTCGCCCTGCCCTGCCCCACCACGTCCCGCCCCCCATCCCCGCCCCTGCCCCCCATGCCCCCCCGCCCCCATCCCCGCCCCCATCCCCCCATCCCGCCCCAATCCCCGCCCCCATCCCCCATCCCCGCCCCCCCTCCCCGCCCCCATCCCCGCCCCGCCCCCGCCCCGCCCCCCATCCCCGTCCCCCCCATCCCCGTCCTGCCCCGCCCCGTTCATCCTATGACGCAAGAACTTGCCACCCTTTTCTCGGCAGACTTTTCCAGCGACGTGTCCCTTTACAACTCGGAAATTGTACATTATGGTACAACTTAAAAAAAATCTTTGATCAGATTTTGGCCGAACGACGAATAGCGAATTGAAGTGAAAAAATGGTCGTGTTTTGTTTAGATGATTTGTACGAATGTATTAAGATAAATTCGAATAATTGATCACTGAATTCAAACAATTTCTTTGAAAGTATTGTCCCTGGTGAGATCTGACGTTGTCCGTCACGGTGAAAGTAGCCTCGGCTTACTACTTTGGGAAGATTACATCAAGGTAAAATGAATATTAAAATTAAAAAAAAAACACTTTGAACAGATTTTTGATAGAACGATAGCGAGGTGGAGTGAAAAAATGGATTCGTCGTATGTAGTTTATAGAAGCGAAATGGTAGCCGCTTTGAAGGTAAATTACAAAGAAGGAAACCAAAGTAAAACATGAACATTGGACGTTTATTTTATTTTTTATCATCATCATTTAAATAGAATCCTTTGACCACTTTCAAATTGTACCCACGTTTGGTTATCGTCAGCTTTGCTCGGCAAGGAGTATTAGTCTGACGCTTAGTTTTTTACCTCGTCTTTTTTATTCTTGTTGTTCCCAAACAGAGGATCAAACAATTCATATTTCAGGCAGACCACACCTCATATTTTCATATCTGTATTTGGTTAGCATTCGGTATCACTGACTTCACTCTCTTTCTGTGCTTTTTGTTTTGTGCTACTAAATCTTGTTATTTTTTCTTACTGGCGTGATAAGTCCGTTGTAAGTCTGTTGTAATATTTTTACAACAGCCTTATGGGTGTATATAAACGAATCTCTGTCCATGTGAAATTGGCCTTGCGTAAAATGCTCTCTCCTTTTTGACAACAAAGTTTTTTTATGTATTCGTACTGGCGTAATAACTCCGTTGTAAGTGTGTTATAATAATGTTCCTCATGTAAACACGGCTGGTTTTATTTCCACATTCATCTTCTTCTGGGGCTGGCTCGAACTGGGTGCCCAATCTATAAAGTCTCTCTCCTTGCTCGCTCGTGCACCGTTCGCCGCGTTACAAAGTGCGCAGCCTCCCCCCCCCGCCTCACACACACACACACACACACACACACGCACACACCCACACCGCAAACCAACCGGTTGACGGGCCCTCCCGCGTGATGTAGGCGCGCGGTAGGGTTGCCATTTGTCTTCCATTTGGGAGGATAGTCCTGCATTGGCTCGTCCTCCTTTGCATTTTAAATGTCCTCCTTTCAGTAAATTTTTAACATTTGTTGTCAATTATTATATCCCACATCTAACATCTACTACGTTGTATCGTAGTAGAATTTTGAATGGAAAACATGAAAATTCTTTTTCTGAGCGCTGACATTCGCATGCATGATAGTATCTAAGTGTCTCTCTGTCTAGCGACTAAAATAAAAACGAGACCCTCAGATCATCTTCATCAGCATTTTGTGAACGATTTTTTTACTTAAATCGGAAACGGAGTGAAGAAAGAAAAAGAGATGATGTTAATCTAAATTAAATATTTATAAAAATAAATGAGTTGATGCGTTTTTTCTTTCTTATCGGGTGTTCTCTCTTTTTTCATGAATATCGTTGACAACATTAGCGCGCAGTTGCCGCACTCTCATATTACGCGACGTATACATCCCTTCTGTTGATGTGTCTAAAAGACTGACACACGATGGGTAGGGCGAGCACCGAACCTTCGTTACTCGGCAAATAGCAAGCAACTCATCCACACTACTCGGAATTCGGTGAGTGGTTGTTCGGTGTTCGCAGAATAACGAATGTGTGGAGCCGCCTGAGACTAGGTGTTAAGTTGACTCCACACATTCGGCATTCGCCGAACAGCGAGCTACCGCTCGTCCAATATCGAATAGCCGATGCATTCGGCGAATGTTTGCTTCCTTTGATGTATCCAAAGGACCGACACGCGGTGGGTAGTGCGTGCACCGAACCTTCGTTAGTCGGCTAATAACAAGCAACTCATCCACTCTACCCGGGATTCGGGGAGTAATTGCTCGCTGTTCGCCGAATAACGAATGTGTGGAGCCGCCTTCACAATTCAAGGCTCTTGCGTCTTCACATGCCCCTCGCCCAGTGGCATAACGTTCGGTCCCGCAAAGCCCGCAATACGAGGGGGCCCGGGTAAAAGAGTGACTATTTTTCGGGAATATTTTCTTATTATTTAAGGTGCTAACACTACTTGAGTTTGCTAGACGCTTGTAAGAAAAGGGATCCCGGATTAGTTTTGTGGGCGGGCCCACACTCATTTCGTTACGCTTCTGCCCTCACGCCGTCTACACTAACACTCGGCTGCGGCTTCGACCCGGACGTCCTAGGGTTCGGGTTCCGGCGGTGGCACAATTTTCGACACTAGCTACATAGGTAGGTCTAATTCATCCCCTGTCTGAAGGAGAATTCTAGCAACCGGCTGCTCTGATCGGTAGTTATCCGTGGTTTCTCCGATCAGCACTAGGCGATTGACGGTGCAGTATCCTATCAAACGGGCTGCGAATCGCACACAATCTTTCTTTCTTCTTTCTTGCCCCAAACTCCCCCTTTGCTTACACACTTACATTAGTTTCTTACACTATACTACCACATATGCTGGGAGACCATTCTGAAAATTAGAGATATCTCAGCTGTGACGATGTTCCGCTAGGGGTGATCTACTTGGAGTGGGACGCCCCGCGCAAACTGAAGTGTAGGTCGGTGCTGGATCTCACAATTTAGCGAGTGAGGAACACCGCCGCCTCGTGTGTTAAAATATTCTTTTACATGATAAATGACAATAACAGTGGGCGTGGTCGGACATCAATCATACAACATTCTTCGCTGCTAGCACAAGCCGCCCGAGAGGCCCTTCCCCAACACCCCTTCCGCCATTGCATCCCTCGACAACCCAGCCTCCCTCGCCGTCTTCTCCGCCCTCGCAGCCGTCGCCGCCCTCGCTATTCTCGCAGTCCTCGCCTCCCCCGTCCTCACCACACTCGAAATGGTCCAGTACCATAATTTTACCAACCCTGCTGTCGACCCAAACCACCGCCTCTATCGCCTCTGCCACTCCCGACATCGTCGCCATCACAATAACAACCTTCTCCCACACCTAGGCCGCCACCACGGCGACGGGGGAACCGCAGTAGTTTAAACAGCGATTTTATGAGCCATATAAATGTACGCGTGGTGGTGTCGCGGGGCAGAGGGGAGGGGGCAAGTAGACAGAGAGCGTCAAAAGACTCGACACAGCGTATCTTTCCGATTCGCGCGTACCGGCGGTTGCCTCACAACACGTGTTTCAGCATTAAATTTATTATACGCAGCAAATTTTTATGGAGGCGGTTTATCTCTGTCATTTTTTCAGTTCAGATCTCGCGGAATGGATGAAAGTTTTGATAGATGTCGACGTTCTCCCGCTTGATGCACCGCCCAGGGGATTCCCCGCCCGCACCGCGCTGCCGGAGCGCCACTCAGTACCTCGTTCTCTGTCTCCCGGGAGGTAAAGCTTGACAAGTTTGTTTTGATGGAGTGGGCCGTTGTTGTGAGGGAATGTTAGAACGTTGTGAAGTATCCTTTTCAGTCTGGCTTTTGAGGCTTTTGTGAGGAGCTTACTGATTGCTGTTACTGATGTGAAAGAATGTGCGTATTCTAACAGTGAAGAAGGGAAGGACGTCAATAAACAGTGAGATCTATTTCGTATTGTTCGGGGATAAAGTCAAAACTGTAATTATAAATAAATATTGTCTCACGAACTAAAGCTTTTACATGATTATCAAATTCACCATAATACGAACTACACTTCATTTTAAATTTTTAGTGTTAGATTGTGTTGCACTGATTAATCGAATACATCTTTGAATGGCAGTTCCTTCATTTCTACTAACTACTAACCCTTCACTGCAAAGTTATTTTAATTGTTAAATCAGCATTGAGAAACTATTTTTTTAAAATAAATCTCATCCTTTTTTTTTAACGAAAGAATTGTTGTGTGTATCTCATTTATATTGTGCTACATAACACTAAATTTAGATCTACCAAAGTTGACATTGGAAAACCAAAAAAGTGACGGTGTAAGGACTCTCCAAGAGCTTGGAAAAATCTATACAAAATAGTTTCCCAAACTAGAGTGTCTTGAATGTAATTTCAGAACTGTCGTTCTCATTATGTGTAGCCCAAATTTGTTTATGAAAACATTTCTCCTAATGCGACCCCAAAGGATTCGAGATCCTTTAAGATCTCTACATCGCCGCGCTTACTTGAATCTCGACAGGGTTGCCAAGGGCTGCTCGTGGCAGCATGCAAAACACGAGCGATTTACGATCCGACGACGCGCGAGTTCGCGAAAATTCCGCACGTGGCGCTGGCGTCGTCGGCGGGGGCGAATGGTCTCGCGATCAAAGAGACGCTCTCTTCAGCTGGAATCGCGGGCGCTTCGCGGGAGTCATTCCCCGGAATCAAACGGCGCCCGCGCACATAAGCCCATGGAGAGCGCCCCAACCGGATATCGGGTCGTTCCACATCGAAGGCCATATCGCCGCGCGCGAGCACACGGGGTGGCGGTGGGGGCGGGAAAGCCGTTTTCGGAGAGAGCGAGATCTTGGGCGTTCGAAACGGGAGCGTGGTTGGTTATCGTTCGAATGGCGTGTCGCTGATAATCTGGTTGTTTATCATGCGATACTGTGGTTTGTATGTGAGGGTGACCACTTTGTGGAAAATCGAGAAAAATCAGGAAATTTTGTTGCTCTGGGAAAGTCAAGAAAAAACGGAGTTTGGGGAAGAATCGTTAGAAGTCAGGGAAAATTTTGAGATGGTTATAAAACTAAATATTATTCTTAAAAAATAGTATTGCACTACTTTTGTTGAATTTCTATTTGTGGAGTTTTCTATTATTTTGTGCTTTATCATAGCGAAATCAGAGGACTGACAAATTAGTTTCATCCTTGCCTTCCTACTTTCTTTAAATAACATGAAATACTTTACAAATTTAATCCGGGAAAAGTTTTTAAAATCATCTGGAAAACCGGAAAAAGTGAGGGAAATTTGTTTCAGGAAATAAGTAATCACCCTGGGTGATACTTATATTTTGTTAGGTTTTCGAGAAAAAATATAAAATGAAAAGTATATCAGTTCTTCAAATGCAGCATACTTTGTTAGTTTTGGGCGTTATATTTTCTCGCTCGTAAGTTTCTCTGCAAAATGAGTAGTCTCTACAAAACGATTAAAAATCACAACAAAACGTTGAAAACTAACTCCAAAACTAGAAATAACAACAATATATGTGTTAGTAATTATAAAAATAGTTATGATGATGTTCAGGTTTCAAATAAGTCAATGGTGAAGTTATAATATATTATATATTTCCATCCATTCTTACATCACAGTCTCAAAAACTTCTTAATTTTAAAAATCGCAAAGAATTCTTTGTTAAACCATTTGTTTACACACCTTGAAGAAAAATCGCTCTTGTATAAATAGTCATCTAAAACCATTCGTGCCTAATCACCCATCTCACTCACAAGCCTACTTCCATCGAGAGGAGAGAGCGTCAACATTAGAGAGCGCTTGCCCAATCTAAATGGCAAATTTCAGCCGCGTTATCGCCTTGCTAAGTCGCGATCATTGGCCACCGTTCATCACATGGTCAGATACTGCGCAAACGATTCGTCGCAGAGGTGAACGGCGATGTCCACAGCAATCCCGCCGGTTTAAGTGCGGCCCGTATTAATCATTCCAAGTAGCAGTTTAGTTTCATGTTTGCGCCCAAACTCTGCCGCCGCTCGTGATTTAATACAATCCACATAACTGATAGCCAATTGCGTGAGGTCGGCACTCGCGATTACGCAGGGGGGATTTGGGCCATTGGCTGTACGCCGTTCTTCGGAATGCCATTACCGCCCGGCGCTAATCTTTTATTTACGAGGGGTGTCGTTCGGCTTGTTGATCGTGAATTATGCCCCGGTGAGACTCCCAAGCCCGCGACAAACGACGCAAATAATTGGTCAAAAACGCGCGCGAGTTTGAACAGAATTACACCTTCATTGATTTCCAAACTTAACGCGCCGTTTACGGAAAGCAATTTTTTTTAGAACGTAATGACATTATTGCATATAAGATTATCGTTTTGTGGATGACTTGTTTAGAAATGAATTTATTTTTCTGTTGTGTCTGTTTTTTTTATTTCTATTTTCCTGACAGTAACTATCGTAGTACTGAAATATTGTTTTTGGGAGATAATTCTCCTTGGATTCAATGGTTACGCGATTACACGCTACTATTCAATGTCAATTTTTATCAGTAAAACAGCACTTTAAGAGCACAGTATGAGAACATTGAACACTCCTTAGAAACTTCATAGGAAAAGGCCAATAATAAAAAGACAATTCTTCAACAGTTTGTATATATAATTCAATGAAAATTACAAAAATTATGTACACAAATGTTAGCATAAAAATGATTTGCATTGTTTCTCCGATTCATTTAGCTGTTTTTGCCAAAACCTTTTTCAAAAATTACAGCATTAATTTAATTTCAACGTTTCAATACATATGAATATTGTACTGGGTTCTATTCAGGAAGATAATTTTTTTATTAAAATTATATCAATTTTGTTCATCATATCATCCGTAGTAGTTTTGATTTCAGACACTAGTAAAAAGGAAATCAGAACTGTAAAATACATCCATTCTAATGACTAATTTTTTCTTTAAATACTAACTTTTAATTTAAAAAATTGAAGTATGTCATGTTATATTATAAACAAACCTTTCGTCAAGTTGTAATGTCATTTCATATTCTTCACTCCTTAGTAACACACACGTAAGACATCATACATCGGACCACTGTAAGTAATGTTCGTTACAAATACTCGACTCTGGATATAATGAACTTTCGGTTATAATGAACCTATGTCACTGGTTCCGATTAACGTACATAACAATTACAATAAATCGGTTGTAGTGAACTGCTCTCAATATTGGTTGTAGTGAACGTAATAAATACAACAGGGCAAAAATGTCTCAGTATCACGCAATTATATAACACTACACGTTTGCAGGAGGTTTCGGGGGTATTTTTGTCACTTTTATAGTGAACGGAGTAGATTGAGAGGACCGTGCAACTGACAAAATTGCTTCAGTTTATCATTGGCAGTTCTGACCAGTCTGAATTCTTCATTGGCGCAGACCACAAGTTAAATTCGATCTAGCTAAAGCAGTGTGTCGGTTAAAGTGTCTTCCAGAACAGTAGAAAACAAGCGCGATCATGAAGACGATACAAACTTAAGTGAATGTGACACAAAAGTAAGTGAATGTAACTGAGACCACAAGAGGCTTTCAAGGATGTAAGATTGCACTTAGGAAATATTTAGTGAATGGACAATGAAAAATAAAGTGGGAAGAAATTACGACGTCATCGAAAGTTTGTATTCAGTAATTTTATACTGCGGCGATTGGTATATTGAAAAATCAATGTAGAAAGAAAAAATAAATCAATATGTATATTTGTTGTAACGTAATTTTTTGCGATCACCGGATATAATGAACTACCGATAAATCAAGCCAAAAATGTTGGTCCCTTCAGGTTCACTGCACTCGACTGTATCTACTAATCCAATTACTCCACAATGGCGCACATAATTACATAAATATGCACATAACTTAATCTTAAAAAATATTTAAGTTGAAATTACAAAATAAACAGTTAACAAAAGTTCATAATTTGTATCTCTAACATGCTTAATTTTATTACATTCAGTATCACCGACAATTTTTCACTACAGAGATTTTGTAACACACGTGTAGCTTCCTAAGAGAATCACATCACTGTTTTAAACCCCCATTTCCGAAATGATGATTTCAATTTTATGTATGAGGAGAAATTGTCGACATTCCATTGTCATGCATTTGAAATTTCCTCTCATATTTTATGCACACCAGAAAACCATTTGATGCAGCTAAATTGCTCCGCACAGCTGACTTTTGAATTGTGTTTTCGCTTTAAAGATGAGAGCAAAGCCTCTCATGCACTATTAATGCAGTAATGCAGCGCAATCGCGCAGTTAACAGATATTCTATCGACTGAGCCGAATCGCTTAATCGTGATGACTTCCATTTGAAGAATAATATCCTTTAATCAGTTGTTCTTAATGATTACAACGCTCCAGCATAGTTTAAACGAGGTACTGTTATATTCAATAACAGATTTAACTGGTTTGGAAACATTTTATACGTATGAAATACAGAGTATATTGTTGCACTATTGAATAACTTGATCTTAAGTTGTTACTTATTAAGCTAACATATTTTCTTTTAAAATGTACTTTTATTATCGATTCATTAAAGATCCTTTGTAAATATGTTAATACTGTGCAAAAAGTTATTTATCAACTGGTAATCAATACGTCTTGGGTCTATTTGTGTCCATTTTTTTTCTGGGTAGAGAATAAATTGCATACGTACATAACTTACATAAATTACATAACAAACGGGCCACAGTTCGCGCGAGATCTTTCCTACGTCTTCCTTGAACGATCCTCATCCCTTACACACTCACTTATACTTACATGCACTACACTACCACATAGGCCGGGAGACAGGTCGGGAGCTTAGAACTTGTCTTGGCTGGGGCGGTGCCCCGCTGGTGGGAGATGACTGGTTGGGAAAAAACCCGCTAGCCGACGGTAGGTCTGCGTCAGATCTTGCCATCCAGCGGGGAATGTTCACCGCCACCTCCCGAGGAAAAGCATGTACTACACTTACGGGACTAATGACCCTAGTATTTGATGCTCGGAATCACTAACAATCAATCGATCGAAGTCAAAAAGCTTTGGTTACGTCTAGAAGTATTGCGATAGTGTTTTGTTTGGTATGCTGCTTCTTTTGATTAAGATGTCTCCCCTCGCACTGCAGGAAACTTGCAGATCGCGATAGGCTGGGCGTGGCAAGAGACACCCGCAAGCTGACCTTGAAGTTCCCTCGCCGACGCCCAGAGCCACGCACTCGTACTCGTACTCGCCCTTGCACTCGCTCTTGAATTGAATTTGCCTTATTTTACGTGGCGAGACTCAGGCCATGAGGCCTGCTCTTCCGTCTGACCACGCAAATTTCGTTACACTCCTTTCACCAACCATGGGAGAATGAAGGTATTACTTGGGCGATGAAATAGGCGATTTGAATTTAGCTCAGAGGCATCATTTAGGCTTGAGGATCTTTTACATGCAGTAAATCTACTAACATGGGACAGCCGGCTTTACTTCCCTTCCGAAGGAAGGCGTACGAAGGATTTTTTCGCCCTTAAAAATCCACGGCTTCGATCGGGTTTGAACCCGCAAACTTGGGTATAGCAGTCCGATACGCTAACCGCTACATCATCACCGCCGCTCTTACACTCGTACTTGCACTCGCACGAGCATGTCCTCGCCCTCGCATTCTCACACGTCCTCACACTCATACTCACCCTCGCGCTCACAATCACACTCACCCTCGCACTCTCACTCTCAGTATCACTCGCAATCACACTCATCTTCGCACTCTCACTCGCACTCTATCACATTCGCCCTCACACTCCCACTTGCCTCGCCCTCGCACAAGCCCTCACCCAAGCCCTCGCATTCGCCTTGCTTTCGCCTTCCTTTCATCTTGCCGTCGCCCCGCCCTTACCTTCATCCTCGCCCGAACACCCTCATCCACGCCCTCGTCCTACCCTCGTCCTCGCCCTCATCACCACTCCTCCCTTTACAGGGCACTTCCGCTTCCGGCAGGGCTAAAGAGGGGATTTCCACCTTCAATCCAAAGTTCAGGAAGTTGGAATTCCAGGAAACAAAATGTGGAGAATTAAGTAGGGAAACAGTTAATGAAAGTGTATTGTAAGTGGTACATTGACGAGGTGCGCGCGCGCGATGTCTTAGTAAACTTCAAGTGGAAATAGTACATCTACTGCTTAGTTTTTTGTGTTGTGAGTGTACGAAAAATTGTTTACCACCAGTAAATCCTCTTCGTTATTCTCAATTCTTAACCTACTGTAGTTGTATTATTTTTTGTTTTTACAACCTAAACAATCGGTCGGCCCTGTGCAAACAAATCTGTGAAGCTAAAACATATTTCATTCGGAACCGCAAAAGTACGGTTGTGTTTTAAGAAGGTAGTAGTAGAAAGTGCAACTTGAGGATTCAAATGGAAAAGCGAATGACGTGGGACAATTTGCTAGAGCTAGGGATGACAAAAAAACATTGATATAATAACATCGATATTTTGTTTTCTATATTTTCTTCGCATCGATATTTTGTTTCAAATTTTTTGGTTTTTTAATTCCTATTTTTTTTAATAAAAGGGTTTAAGCACGTTGTAGAGTAGCAGCAATCCCTAGCAATATCATTGTTTTGCGTCTCTTCTTTATCACGCTGAACATTTCGCCTGTGCAATCTGAGGAAGTTCGGGAGCTGCTCGTGTTATTAATGTGTGCTATCGCCAGGCGTGTCACTGCCTGGATCGACAGTGAAACACGAAATCGATAGCAAAACAGTTCTCTATTGTTGATTTTATTCTTTACATGCGATAATAATTTTCACTTACCACTAACATGCGGGAAACCAGTAATTAAAATATATCTCTTTTACGTTCTGTAATTAAAAATGGAAAGGAAAATAGCATGTTTATTAGTGAATAATTAGAACATGGATGTATTAAACATCAATGTTTTCTCGTCGATGTTTCATTGACATCGAAAACCCTTTAGCGATGTATCGAAACATCGATGTATCGATGTTTTGGTAAAATTCGACATCACTAGCTACAGCGTTTTCACGAATAAACAGCGATCCTCATTCCAGGTTGGAGGACAGCTGGGTCCTCGGCGAGACACTTGCGTCCGCATCCCGCCACGAGAGCTTCCGTGTTGCTGTCACGCCCGTTCGCCGAGAAGACCCTCGAACTCACTTCGAGCTGTAGTGCCCCTTCGGCCTCCCTTCCGAGGGACCCTTTCCGCTGGAAAACTCCGAAACTCGGAGCCCCTCTTGCAGGTGGCGCTCGTCAATCTTGTCGGGGCGCGGACGGGAACGGATGCTCGCATGTCTTGATCAGACCTTCGTCCAGAGGGGCAGAGCGACTGGGCGTTTAGTGCTTTCCACAGCAAAAGGTCTTGTTTGTTTCCTATTCTTGGGTTTCTGTAATCTGGCCGATGACAGCTGATCAGCTGTTACGGTTTCGTCCAATCGAGAGTTTAAACGTCACCACAGTGACGTCACCGTGAAAACTTTTAGCTCTCGATTGGATGACACCGTAACAGCTGATGAAGTGTCATCGGCCAGGTTAGAAAAACCCAAGTGTAAGACCCCTCGTGTATGCATCAACATTGATTGATTAGTGATTCCTGGCGCGTCAACTGATTAAGTTATTATTTTCGTAATTATAGTGCATGTTTTAGTCGCGTTTGAGGGCGGTGATCATCCCCGTTGAATGGTGAAATCCGGCGTCGACCTACCCGTGAGCTAACGGGGTTTTCCCACAACCAAGTATCTCCCACCAGCGGGGCATGGTCCAAACCGGAATTAGCTCTAAGCTTCCGACTGGGCTTCTAGCATATGTGAAAGTGCAGTGCATGTGGTTGTGTAAAGGACGAGGATAAGACAAGGAAGGAAAGAACGCGCGTAGTCCATGGCTGTTTGTTAGGGTACTGTTCAGGCATTCGCCCAGTGTTAATCGGAGAAACCACGGGGAAAACTATCGATGAGAGCAGCGGGTCGCTAGAATTCTCCTCCAGAAAGCGGCTGCACGCGACCTTGCTGTCTAGCTAGTATCGAAACTCTTGACTGCGTCAGGACTCGAACCCTGGGATCTCAGTGGTCAGAGGCACTGCAGTGAAATCAATTGATGCCATTAGACACAAAAGCGGGTCCTAAGTCCTTTGTGTATGCATCTACACGGAATTACTACTGTATTTTCATCCTTGTTGTTTGGTTTGAAAATATGATTTTTTTTAAATTTATCCCTAGCACAATTTCGGTTCCGTTTAAAGGCCAGGTAGACACTGTTAATTACATTTAACTCTGTACACCATTATGCTGTTTTTGTTTATATTATAATTGTACAAGGAATAAAATTGAAATTTTATACGCACTGCAATTGCCCGAGATCCTTCAGAGGACTACAATTAATTATGACACATGCAACTCAAAATATCCTTCTCGAAGTTAGCTTCATAACATTGCATAAATACCTTCCCAAAAATATTTTAGTGAATAAATTCTGGAAAATTGTTATGTATGTATTACTTTACTCCTCTTTTAAAAATAATTTACTGACCGGTCAGTTCTCTGTCTCACAGATTTCAGCTTGCTTTCGACACTGACGCGTCTTCCCTTCGACATGTGAATGATGCATACAGTGGCCTCGTGTGATATAATTCAGAAACTACCCACATTGAAAATACAGGGGAAAACAGGCGATAAGCAGAAATATGTGAAAAAAAAAATTATTTTGTTTTTTTTTAGAAAATTGGGGGCCTGTAGCCACATTAGATAGTTGAAACATAAAACATTAGTTGTTTATAATATAAACAAATGTTACAGACCCTAGGGAATATATCAATATTAGTTTTCAGAAGACCGAAACTATAAAAAGAAGGTTACAAAGCAAATTTTCTTGTAGAGGAATTCAAATCGAAACCACAGTCCTTGGAGTCTCTCACGTGCCTGAAATTTATTGTCTCTCAAATGTTTCAAATCCCTGTAATTACGTTAACAGTAACACAATTGGACAGCTTAGTGAAAAGGAAACTACTCAAGGCAACAATTTTGACGGGACCATCGAATTCCCGGATAGACAAGTTTTATTCCAATTAAGTTGGCATTCTGAAGATTCGGATGGCGAAAAAAAGTAAATACAGGTTTCACAACTTAATCGTTTTCAAAATTCAGGGATTTACGTGTGTCTTCCCTTATGATACCAATGCTTAGCATTTTAGATTTTATTATTAATTCTGCAATTAAGTGTAGTGACTTGGTGGCAGAATATCTTAACTTTACTTGCATTAAGCTTACATGACTAATAATAAGTTACAAAAAAGTAGTTAATTAATAATAATAATAATAATAATAATAATAATAATAATAATAATAATAATAATAACTATAATACTACAACTGCTATTTGTACTAACAATGAAATAACGCAATAGGAAATACTACTAATTTAACAGTAGAAACTTAACACTGATACACTGACCTAAAGTATAATTAGCTAGAAAACGAATTTATTTTTAAATTTGATCAAGCTTTGTGGAAAGGGTTCTAAAATTGTCGCAGGCAAACTGTTCCAGTTTCAAATGGTTCGGTTTGTAAATGAAAATTTCCCCAACGTCCGTTTACTGTATTGTCGCATATTGTATATTTTCGACATTTTCTCCTTACTGGAAGGCAACGATACATGATACCTACATACAGGACGATCAGCTCAACGTAGCTAGTGTGTAATTGCACCTTTGTGATGAGCGTATAAGAATGGAGAGGGCGACTCGCACTTCCACAGCAACTGCTCTCGGAAAATGCATCACCACCTCGTCGATAGCGCCGGCGGCGGCGGCGGCCCAAACAACGCGAGCGACATCGGCGCTTTTTCAGCTCGCCCCCGATCGATGGCCCGGCGCCCGACGCCGAATTTCTGTCAGGAAACGCTCGCGTTACCACACTCGCCCACTCGTTAGAGCTATCGCTAACGAAATGCAACAGATAAGCAACATGAATTCGTTATGTAAACAGAGATAGCGCGGGCGGGGGCAGGCCGAGGTACGTGACGTCGAAACTAACAAGGCCAGATAATACCGCTCTGATTACCGCATGTAAAATGTATGCGCATTACTTCGTTAGCGGCGTCGGCCCGCCCGCTAGCCGCGGCGCCGCGCCACGCGGCCTATTATCTTCGGCTGCCGCTCGAAAACAGTCCCTACGGGGTTGCGCGGATTTCAACCGTCCGCCCGCCCCGCCCGAAATTCCGCCCCTGGGCCCCGTTCTCCCCGGCGCCAATGACCCGTGAAGCTCTGATGGCGCCATCCAAGGAGAGCGCGAGAACGCCGCGCCCCCCTCCCCGCCCCGCCCCCCACTCCCTACCCCCACCCCCGCTATCCGCCGCCGGCAGCGCGCGAGCAGCCTGTGGCCTCCGCTCTCGTGATGGCCGGCGTCATCCATATGCTAGCGATGGGGCATTGTTCTGCGTGTAGGAAGTGCGAATGCGGAGTTGAGTGGGATGGATTGGTTTGGTTTGTTTTTTTCGTGTTTCCGGGCGCGTCAACTGCTTCGGTCGTTAGTCCCGTTAGTGTAGTGCATGTTTTTTCGCGGGAGATGGCAGTGATCTTCCCCCGCCGGATGGCGAGATCCGGCGCCGACCTACCGTCGCCTAGTGGGGTTTCCCCCTAACCAGGACTCTCCCACCAACGGGGCACCGCCCCAGCCGGGACAAGCTCTAAGCTCCAGACCGGTCTCCCGGAATATGTGGTAGTGTAGTGCATGTTAGTGTAAGTGTGTGTGTGAAAGGGGAGAGGATAGGACAAGGAAGAGGAAGGACAGATCGCGCGCGATTCGTGGCCCGTTTGATATGGTACTGCTCCGGCAATCGCCTGGTGTTGATCGGAGAAACCACGGAAAACTACCGATCAGAGCAGCCGGCCGCTAGAATTCTCCTCCAGACAGCGACTGAATTCGACCTAGCTGAAAAGCTAGTGTCGAAAATCCTGTCGCCGCCAGTACTCGAACCTAGGACCTCCCGGTTAGAGGTGCTGCAGTGACATCAGTTGATGCACTGAGCTACCGCTACCGGTTTGAGTGGGATGGATCGGGATGGGTTTTCGAGAGATGCTACTCAGAGCAAATCATTACTTCCAGTTAACGCGTCACTTTGATAGTGCGGCACTGGCTTAGGTGGCTCAGGGTGTCAATTGATGTCTCTGTAGTGCTTCGAATTGAGAGGTCCTAGGGTTCGATTTTCGACTGTAGCTAGATAGCTGGGTCGAGTTCACCCACTCCCTGTCTGGAGGAAAATTCTAGCGGCAGGCTGAATTTTCAGATCGGTAGTTTTCCGTGGTTTCTCCGATGAACACCTGGAGAATGCTGGTGCAGTGCCCTAACATACGGGCCACAGCCCGTGCGATCTCTCCTTTCTCTTTCTTTTCCTATCTTTACCGCTCCTTACGTACACCAAACTACCTCTTATGTCGGGAGACCAGTTGGAAGCTTAGAGCTTATCCCAGCAGTGTCCCCGTACCTAGTTTGGCAAATATCTCACAGATGTGGCGATATCGCTATCGGATATCGTTATCCAGCGGGGAAAGATCACCACAACCTCCCGCGATAAAAAAAACGTGTACTGGACTAATGACTTTACCAGTTCACGCTCCAGCAAATACTAATCAATCAACCATTGTTAGTGCGGAAAGTGGATACAGACTCGGCACCATTCTTGCCGTCGTTGCCCAGCTGGCAAGGATTTATCACTCACTCTCTGCGGGGCTCAAACTCGGAATACACTTCGCGTAAAACGTTCATCGGTACAATAGTTGGCGTGACATTAGTTGTTTGTTAACTAAATAAATAACAAAAAGAGACCGCTATCGTGAGTACGTAGATACTGGTGAATGCGCTGGCTGCCGGCGCGGGCGCTGGACGCAGGCTCAGGTGGCACCTGCACCGTTGCGCGTGCGCGGGGGGGGGGGGAGCACGTGCCCCGGCAGTGCTTGCTCACTGGGCCCACGCACGCGTCGCAGTGAGGGTAGGGACGGTTCTTTATAAGTAGGGGGCGGATTTTAATGAAATGTCATTCGTTTTCCTTTCACTTTAGAACAATACTTTTTACTACAGACATACATTTTATGATATATGACAGAAGGAAATGACCCATTTCTACTGGTCATTTTTTTTTTTTTTTGCATTTTCTTTGATTTCATCTAATAAGTCATTTTTGACCATTTTTGCAATTTTTACAGCATTTTTGGGGGATTTCATCGATTTTAATATCATTTAAATGGTACTTGCTTCAAATAATATTTACGGAAATATTATTTATGCGACAAAATTTGTTGAACATTTAATGTTCTTTTCAGAATTCCTGAATATCCCAGTGAATGCAGTCAAAGACGAACTCAGCTAGCCTAAAGATGGTTTCATTTGATAACTAAAAATGTTTTCATCTACGTTTTCCCCTTTAAGATTTAAATTGTTCAAATATTATTTCTTCCTTGCGCAGAAACTTTTTGTGCTCTCTCCAATCAATACCAGCAGAAATCCGAAGCAGTACCCCCAACAAACGGGCCACGGACCGCGCGAGATTCTTCCTTTCTCTTCCTCGTCCTGTCGTCACCCTTACACTTAAACTTACATGCACTACACTACTACACATGCCAGGAGGACCGGTCGGGAACTTGAGTTTGTTACGGCCGGGGCGGTGCCTCGCTTGGTGGAAGATTCCTGGTTGTGGAAACCCCCGCTAGTCGTTGGGAGGTCAGCGCCAAATATCACTATCTATTGGGGTAAAATAAAAGTCATCTCACAGGGAGGAAGCGTGCACTACATTTACGGAACTAATGACTTTAGCAGTTGACGCACGCCCGCTAGTCGTTGGCAGGTCAGCGCCAAATATCACTATCTATTGGGGTAAAATCAAAGTCACCTCACAGGGAGAAAGCGTGCACTACATTTACGGGACTAATGACTTTAGCAGTTGACGCGCCCGGAATCACTATCAATCAAATTCAATAAGCGGCGTTCATTGTATTTGTGTTCACTCCCATTCTTTTAATTTTCGGTCAAATGTTCATGTCTATGCGATCACTGTGCCAAGAAGGCGGCGAGGGGCTCTTTCCGACACATTAGCCCGTGCAGCGCCGACGCGGCGGCGGCGGCGGCGGCGGCGGCGGCGGCGGCGGTGCCAGCGCCGACGGTGGCGGCATCAGCGTCGGTGGTGGCGGCGAGGGCGGCGGCGGAAGCGGTAGGACGAGCAAGTGGGGTGTGGCTCCGGAAGGAATGCCCATCAGGAGAGAGCAAGGGAATGGAGTTGCAGGTCGGCTTCAAAACAAGCAAGTGGACGGTGAAAACGAAGGAATATGCACGTGTATGAAAAGACTAGATGGTGAGGATCACGGGTACCTAGGAGATTCAGGCAAATAAAACAATGAAGTAAAAATAACAGAGACAGGAGCTAGAAGCAGGAGCAAATAAATAGAAAGACTTCTGAAAAACGGAAACATCGGAAGACAGAAAAATTAATAAGTTCATAAATTAGAACAATAAATAAATCGAAATGAATTGAGTAAATAGACGAAACAGATGAAATTGAAAACATAAGGTTGCCTCTAGATTGCAGGAAGACATGACGACACTAAGAGTAAGCGTATATTGAAATGAAATCAAAAAGAAAATATTTAGATATGAAAATGTCTGTAACTTAACCTCTAGAGGTTTCGAAATTAAAGAACAGAGACATAATTGTGTAAAACACGAGAATGTGACGGAAATTGAAAATGCATGAGTACAGGTACGGGCGGAGGCAATAGAATTTTCCGGTTCCATTCGTGGCAAATATTTTTCTCTATAAGAAAATTTAAAAAAACGGAATACCGTTTTTACGAGATAGTAAATGTACTAGACGGCGGCGTGCGTCATAAATTGACGTTTTTCTATCGCCAACAAAATTTAAAATTACTTTTGATATCTTTATTCTCTTGAGTTGAAATCATCCACGAGTTTGTTGGAAGCATGAATTCTTTTTATCATTCTCGTTTCTGGAATGGAATCAACGAGGTAAGCACAGACACGAAAAGACGAAGCATCGTGTAGCGGAAAGGAGGAACAACGGAAGGAGAAAATCCGTTTCCAACACTTGATAGTGTGTGGAGACGGATGCAGAGGAAAGGGCGGATTCAGAGAGAGGGAGAGAAGCACTGCGTGCAAGGAGCTGCGGCGCGTCGTTTGATCCAGGTGCAGCGGGGGGGGGGCGGGGGGGGCAGAGAAAGGCAGTGGCGCTCTCTTTTGTTTCCCCGCCGCTGAGTGCCGGCGGCCGCGTGCCGGCGCGGGGTAGAGCCGGGAGGGGAACGGGGGAGAAGACAACTTGAAGACCGGGCTGACGGACGACCGGCGCCCCCTGAAAGCTTTCAACCGCACTTTGGCAAATAAAATTCACTTCTCAGCGGGGCTTGGGGACACGCTGACACTTCGCTCTCGACCTCGGCTCGACCCTGTCCCCGCCCCGCCTCGCCTTGCCCCGTGCGGCCCCGCCTCCGCCACGCTCCCGCCTCGCTTCGCCTCGCCCTGCCTCGTCCTCGCCTCGCCCCCGCCTCGCCACACCTGGCCCCCGCCTAGCCCCGCCTCGTCCCCGCTTCGCCACCGCCTTGCCGTCGCCTTGCCCCTGTCTCGCCTCCGCCTCACCCCCGCTTCGCCCCCGCCTCGTCCCCACCTCGCTCCCACCTCGCCCTCTTCCTCGCCCCCGCCTCTCCCCCGTTTCGCCCTCCTCGTCCCCGCGCCGTCCCTACTGTCTCATCCCCGCCTCGCCGACGCCCGCGCCTCGCCCATGCCACGCCCACGCCCCGCTCCGCCCCCACCTCGCCCCCGCCTACACGCCCACCTCGACTCCTCCGCCCTCAGCGAGCGTTGAGTTTCTCCACGCCGGACGCGGTCGCCCCAAGTTGCTGCAAAGTGTGCTCCCTCCCCCTCCCCCGCCCCGCCCACGCCATTGCTCTGTCCTTCGTCCCCGCATCCTGCGCCACGCGGCCAACTTAAAGCAAACTTGGCCAGCTATAACTAGGCTTAAGAGAGGGAGCCATCCCTCCGACGCTCCCCGCCACGGCAAACTCAACTATAGTAATGGTCTTTACCCAGACAGAAACAGGCTTAAACTGCAACCCGGGTCTCGAGCGGGGACATTAAATTAATTTGAACTTTACGGCAACCGTTGGTTAGTGTCCAGGTCTCGCCGCGATATGCAGCCGGCTCCTGGTGACCGCTGCCTCAAAAGCCTCCGTCTCGCGGTTGTGCTTAATTACGCGTGTCGTGTGTCGTTTGTTTATTCCGCGGCCTCGACTTCCGTTACCCCTCCCTCCTCCTCCTGCCGGCTGTTCGCCCGACGCTATTGATCGACAAGAACGCACTCGCAACGTTTCTAGATTATCTCGAGGGCTAATGAAATTAAGTACTAGCAGATTACGACAGCGGTGGTGGCGACGTCTTCAAGAATTAATGAGGGGTGGCAGAAGGGTAATTGTTGTCATGTCTTTAGTGCAAGGAGGTTCCCGGGGGCAAAGGCCGAAGAAACTTCCTGGTTCTGATATCAGTACCCATAAGAATATTGCGCAATGAAATCTATACCCTTTATGAATAGTTTTTATGAATTCCTTCGTTAATTCATACCTTATTTTCGTATTACCAAATGTGAAGTCTGTTTTATGGATAACTATTTGGGAATGATATTTTATAAAATATATCTCGCATTTCTTATTTATACACCATTCATTTAATGTATCCTCAACGCCTTTTAGGAATATTTGTTCCTAAATGTGCTTTCATAATTGATGAATTATTGGGCACTTGTACCCATGGTTACATGAAAGTTTTGTTCTGAAAGATCGATTTCATTGTTGTCCTTAGTTTTAATGAATGCTATCAAAGAAAATTGTCGGCATTCTATTCAGTAATAAGGTAAGATAATTTAAAAAATCAAAAGTCTTCTTGTTTAAAACGGAATATGTATTTATGAAACGTTGTAAAGCAAATATATAGTAAAACCGGAAGAGTAAAAAAAAATGTTCATGAGGTTAATGAAATTTATCAACAATTATGCCTCTGTTATTTTCCCATTAAAAGAAAACTATGAATCGTGAGAATAAATTCACAACAAATGATACGTTCTTATGACTGTATTTTTACAACATATACTTCACATCATACTTGTAAAAAATGTCAGATAGCTCTTACGAGTAATTCGATGTTTTTTTCGCACATTAATGATCCGTTCATGTTCCGTGTCTGATCACCTAAGTAAAATATACATTCTTCCTTGCTTAATGTCAGTCGGTTTAACGGTGTTTGCATCACAAATGATGATGACATTCTCGTACATCATATTATGTTTGTACCTTGCGCAGCAGCAATACGTTCTATTACGACTGATGCACTTGAGTATTACGAGATATCTGACGTTTATTCTATGGTACACAGACATTGCGGAGTGCCTACAACAACAGCGATCATGTTGCATACACTATGAGGTATCAGCAATCCATTGAAGGGCGGAATAAAGGGACTAATCTCACTCGAATTTTCACGTCAATATAATTACGAAGAAGAATTATAAAAAAAATGTATTACATATCAAATGTATTACATATCTTCCTGCGTGAGTTGTGGATATTTAGAATAAAATATTCAGTTCAATGCTAAGTACATGAAATTAAAGGAATTTAGAGAGAAATGAGTTAAAATGTTGTCATTAATTAAAAAAACAAACTTAAACAACAAACAACTTGTCGAAAAAGTCATCACGATCGTACAAATAAGGCACTAGAGCACGATAGTAAAAATGTGTACGTCTGCATGCCGGTGGATACTATTCAATGAATTGCAAGGCACAAGGTAGATAAATTGGGGAAATAAAGGAAAGGAAAACTAACTACATGCTGAAGAGAGGTGGGAACTTACAAACAAACAAAAATTATCAAAAATGTGCGGAAAATTCCGGATACCATGAGGACTAGCAAGCTGACATTTCTCGAATACTTGAGCGGTGTAATCAAAAATAGACTAACATAACGACTTTCAATTCCTTTACATTAACGTGGAGCGTGGATTGGACATCAAAAGATACAATATTGCAGAGGCCAAAGGTAAGAAAACAACTTCATAGTGGAATAAAATGTTTAAAGTTCATGAAGGAGTATATAATCCAGAAATCTTAGATAAAGGAATAAAAATGTTTATCTCAAGAAACCGATTTACAAATAAATAAATTACATAGAAAATAAACCAGTGATAATACAAATAGCACAGACTAATTCATTTTATTTCTGGACTTAGCTTAAAATGATCAAAAATACATATATTGGGAAAAGGAAACGGTGCTAATACGATTTTCAGGATCTCTTCCAAGACAACATCAAATTGTTTCAATCATTTTTCACACTTTTTTTTCTTGCTTGGTGTTCGTTGTCCTTCTGAGCAAAAATGACGTGTTGCAGTATTACTCAAGATAATAACACCACATCATTCATTCTGTCACATTTATATACGAGTTTGACCATTGTGAACTTCAAGCAGCATTTCGTTCCCTATCCCGGAGTTCATTAACCCTCGCGGGAGAAGCTGTTGAGCGGGGAGCAGGAGCAAGGGCAATGTGAGACGCTTTAATGATTGATTGATTCATAGTGATTCCGGGGGCGTCAACTACTATGGTCAGTAGTCCCGTACGTGTAGTGCGTGTTTTTGCTTGGGAGGTGGCGGTGGTCTTCCGCCGCTGGATGACCAGATCCGGCACCGACCTACCGTCGGCTAACGGGGTTCTCCTCAACCAGGTATCTCCCACCAGCGGAACGCAGCCCCAGCCGGTACAAGTTCTAAGTCTTGACATGTGTGGTAGTGTAGTGCTTGTTAGTGTAGGTGTGTGTGTAAGGGTTGCGGATAGTACATGGAAGAGGAATGAGTGATCGCGCGCTGTTCGTGGCCCGTTTATTAGGGTACTGCTCCGGCATTCGTCTGGAGTTGATCAGAGAACCACGGGAAACTACCGATCTGAGCACCCGGCCGCTAGAATTCTCCCCCAGACAGCGACTGAATTCGACCTAGCTCACAAGCTAGTGTCGAAAATTCAGGATTCCGCCGTCAGGATTCGAACCTAGGACCTCCCGGGCAGAGGCCCTGCAGTGACATTAATTGATGCACTGAGCCACCGCTCCCGGTGAGACGCTTTAAAAAAGGTTCACTATCCTAGCTCTCTTCCGACGTTTGCTTGGGAGTTCCCACCTCTGAGTTTGACCATTGTGTACTTTATGCAGCATTTCGCTCCCTATCCCAGAGTTCATTAACCCCCTCGGGAAAAGCTTTCGTACGGGGAGCAGGAGGAAAAGCGAGGGCGATGTGAGATCCCAGCAGCAAATATCGGCGGCGGCGGCGGCGGCTGTGGCTGTCCGCTGAGATTCCGCGGACTCCGCACCGTATCGACCGCGCGCCGGCGCAGGCGGAGACTGACGCCGGCGGTAAATCCCGTCATAAATATTTCGGCGCGCGCCGTGCGTTCCTCCCGGGCGCCACGCCCCCTCGCAGCCGCCGCCGCCGCCGCCGCCGCGTGACGTGAGATGAAGCGGGTGACGTGCGGTGAGCGACGCGTTCTGCATCGCTGCCGCTCCGTCTGACCTTTCGCCCACCTCTGCACCGCCGCGGGTAGCGCCGGGCGCTTTTGCCAGCGAGAGGTTGGGTTTGCGCTGCGACAGTGTTTGAGCTTCAACGTTGCACCGGCCTAAACGTGATATTATACGCGCACGTTTTCTTGAGCCCCGGAATATCTACCCCCACTCCTTTGCCAATATTAATTAATTTATGAAGAAATGATAGCAACGAGCATTGTGGACAAAATCTGACTACCTGAAATGTTCGCATCTGTGTGATAGAAACTATTTAGCTCCGAAAAATGAACTTAAAATTTGATATAAAATTCCTTATGTGAAAATAGCCAAACTCGCCTCGGGGGGGGGGGGGGGGCTCGCGCAACGAGCGAAGTGAGGGCTCATGAAAACGTGCGCGGATAATACATTTTCATAGTGCAATAAAATGTTTAAAGTACGTACAGGAGTGCAGACAATCAAGAAAGGTTCTATAAAGGAAAGAAATGTTTCTTGATTTCAAGGTGCCGATTTATAAATATTAAATAAACTAGTGATAGTACAAAAAAGCAAAGACTTATTCATTTTATTTGTAGACTTCGCGTAAAATTATATTACATATTTGCGACATGTATTCAGTGCTAACAGTATTTTTAGTATCTCTTGTAAGACTGTTTCAAATTGTTTCAATCAGAGCGTATAAAGAATAAATGAACCGTTGCTGCGACTGAGTGTGTGTTTGAGCTTCAACGGTGCACCGGCTCAAATGTAGTAGAACAAGTTCATAGTGCAATAAAATATTTAAAGCACATGCAGATTATCCAGAAAGGTTCTATAAAGGAAAGACATGTTTCTTGATTTCAAGGTGCCGATTTATAAACAATAAATAAACTTTTGATAGTACGAAATAGCAGGGAGTATTCATTTTATTTGTAGACTTCGCGTAAAATTATAATACATATGTTCCGACATGAACACGGTACTAATAGTATTTTCAGGATCTCTTCTAAGACTATATCGTATTGTTTCAATCAGAGAGTATAAATAATAAATAAACCGTGGCTGCGACTGAGTTTGTGTATGAACTTTAACGTTTCACTGGAGGTGAAGTATTTTGTGTTCCTCTTTTACAAAAAGTTAATATTTCTGTGATTATTGCATTCCTAATCAAATTTTCTTTGAATGTTTATCGAATGCCCTTGACTACAATCATGTGACATGCAAAATAGTGACCGTAGTTTCTATTTGAAATTTCGTTGTGAATGGAAGAGAGAGCCTGAATATTTGTCAGCGTTTAGAATGTGTTCATCCACTTTATAACCATTTTCATCGCGTTTTAATTTCACCGCACATTTTTGTCATACCCTGCGTTTCACTGTCCTGCCCTTCCCTGCCCTACCTTTCCCTATCTTTCTCTGTCCTTCCCTGCTCTTCCCAGCCGTCATCCATGTCTTTCCCTGCCCTTCCTGACCTCCCGCCCTTTCCTGCTGCGGCGCGCCATCATCGTTTCTTCCTCTCGCCCCGCCGTGTCCCGGCCCTCTCCGCCCCGCCTACCCCGCACTCTCTTGCCCTGCCCCGTCCACCCTTTCCTGCCACGCCGTCACTGTTCCGCCACGTCCCGCCCCGACCTACCTTCCTTTTCTCCACCCTTCCCTACCGTACCATGCCCTGCCCGTCTCTGCGTCCGCCCTTTCCTGCCGCGCCGCACTACCACGGTTTTTCCATGGCCTGACCCACCCTGCCCTGCCCTGTCCTACTCTGCCCGTGCCATTCCCCTCCTCAGCCATCCCCAGCCCTGCCTTGTACTGCCCTATCATGCCCTGCCCTCCCCTCCCCTGCCATTCCCTCCCCTCCCCTGCCATGCCCTCCCCTCCCCCTGCCATGCTCTCCCTCCCCTGCCATGCTCTCCCCTCCCCTGTCATACCCTCCCCTCCCCCTATCATGCCCTCCCCTCCCCTACCATACCCTCCTCCCTTGCCATGCCCTGCCATGCCCTCCCTCCCCTGCCATGCCCTCCCTCCCCTACCATGACCTCCCTCATCTACCATGCCCTCCCCCTCCCCTACCATGTCCTCTCCTACCATGCCCTCCCCTCCTACCATGCCCCTCCCTCCTTGCCATGCCCTCCCCTCCCCTGCCATGCCCCTACCCTGCCCTGCCATGCCCTCCCCTCTCCTGCCATGCCCTCCCCTCCCCTGCCATGCCCTCCCCTCCCCTGCCATGCCCTCCCCTCCCTACCATGCCCTCCCCTCCCCTGCCCTGCGCTTCCCTCCCTGCCCCACCCATCCCCGCCCCATCTTTTCCCGCACTACCTTGCCCTACCCGCCCCTCCCTACCGCGCCGCACCTCGTTGCAGAATCTTGGCCAGCGGCTGACCCAGTCGCCACGCCGCGTCTTAATAATACACGCCCCGCCGGCGGCGCGCGAGGTCACGTCCCGACGCGTCGCCGCGAGAGTGCGCGCGTCTGGGGACATGGCCGGGGGATTGGAGGTGGCCAGTGCCTTCGGAGCAGGCCTCAGCTGAGGATGTGGAAGGGAGGGCCACGCTGTGTGGTCGAAGAGGTAAATGTCAGGATGTAGACACAGAAGATATGGCGGTGAAAAGGTGTTTTTATGCTAGAGGTGGTCAACACGTGGGCGTACGTGTTTCTTTTGGGAATTGAGAAGGGAAGTCCCTAAAGATGTGAAACGGTATAGCTGCTGAGAATTTAGGCTGCAGCGAAGCTCAGGACCCAACATGTCCAGTTGCGGCAAAGAGTGTTGGTGCCGTTTGTGCAGTCGCTTGATGCTCTCTTGACTGGTGCATCCGTGGATATTTGGTGTAAGCGCAGGCATGAATTTCGCGTTAGCAGTCAATGTCATCACTAGACTGCGGATTTTGGTGATCTAAAAAATGGACAAAAATGATCAATAAAATGCCTTTCAAGTGCTTTAAAATGCCCTAGAACGAAAGCAAAATGACGTCAAAAATCTTATCAAAACCAGTTCGTATGAACAGCTCAAGCTGTTGGATACGTTACTGATGTAATCGAGGCTTCTTCCATTCGTTCGAGTAAACTCAGCTTGCAAACGTTTGTTTTAGACTGTTCTTTATCAGGAAATCTGTCTTCAATGATCCCGAAATCGTCCGAACCGGCAATGGCGCTGATATGTCACAAGAATTACGTACTCACAACGTCTTTCAAAACAATTTCTGAGCAAACAAATCGAATGGACAAATGAGTAATTCTGTGAAGAACATTTGTTGCATCTCGTAAATATTATTTGAAACAAGTACCTTTTAAATTACATTAAAACCGATTAAATTAGCAAAAATGCATTAAAAATGGCGGAGAAATTTAAAAAATGACTTATTAGTTAAAATCGACAAAAAATGCAATATAATGACATATAAAAATGGATCAATTCCATTTGTCATAACATAAAATGAATTTCTATACTAAACGGCATTGTTCTGAAGTGAAAAGAAAATGACATTTCATTAAAATCCGCCCCTAGTCATCACGGATGTTTGGGCACCCCCATGGCTCAAGCAGCCGCGGTGGCGCTGGAGGCGATGGCGATCGCAGCGGCTGGGGGGGGGGGTGCGGAGGCCGGCGTTGCGTCGTGTCGCGTCGAGCGGACGACTCCGCTTGGAAATTGTCCCTGGCCACCGCACACTGGGACAGAAAGGGGTGAAACCTGGCCAAAACTCCTGGAAGCCTATTCACACAAATTCGGGGACGGGAATCAACATTAAAAGGTTAGGAATATGTGAGAGGACATGTTGAACATCATAGATAGCTTTTTCAACAGCAAATATTTAACTAATTGTATTTTTACAAAAAGGTTTTTGAGTCAGAATCAGTGTCATTATTGGATCAATGAGTAAGGGATACATGATCTTCTGTAGAAAGGAGATTAATATTTTGGTGATAATATGTGCAAACGTTTGCAAGTTTTGCTAGGAAACGTCCAGCAGACTGAGCTCAACTTTACAGACACGCCACGCAAGAACCAGGAGGGTTACATTGTTTATTTTTACATTTTCTAAAGGGGTGAACATTGCTCTTTCAAGAGAGGAACTTGTTAAGTGTGCACAAGGTATTTCGTTATTGGGGTTTTGGCCAGATTTTGCCCCTTGCTGTCCCAGTGTGCATCGCCAGCCGCGCCGTACATATTTCTGGGGCGTGAATTTTTCATCGCGCACAGCCCGAGGGGCGTGTGGCCGCGCGCGCCTTGGCTACGTGCCGCCGCCGCCGCCGCCGCCGCCGCCGCCGCCGCCGCCGCCGCGCTCCAGACGGTGCGACCGCCGAGAACGCAGATCTGGATTGCCAAGCGCTGGGAAAAGTTGGGAAGAGGGGTAGATAAAGTTAGTTCCTTAGTTGGTTCGTGATTCCGGGAGCGTCAACAGCTTAGGTCATAGTCCCGTAAGTGTAGTGCATGTTTTCCCCCTCGGAAGATGACGGTGATCTTGCCCCGCTGGATGGCGAGATCCGGCACCGACCTCCCGTCGGCTAGTGGGGTTTCCCCCTAACCAGGACTCTCCCACCAGCGGGGCACCGCCCCAGCCGGGACAAGCTCTAAGCTCCCGACCGGTATCCCGGAATATGTGGTAGGTAGTGCATGTTAGTGTGTGTGTGTGTGTGTCTATGTGTGTATAAGGGGAGAGGATAGGACAAGGAAGAGGAAGGAAAGATCGCCCGCGGTCCGTTACCCGTTTGCTAGGGTACTGCTCCGGCATTCACCTGGTGTTGATCGGAGAAATCACGGAAAACTAGATCAGAGCAGCCAGCCGCTAGGATTTTCCCGGTCAGAGGCGTAGCAGTGACATCAGTTGACGCACTGAGCTACCGCTCCCGGTAAGAGATAGATAAAAGTGAAGAATTTCATTAATTCCAGGAGGGAACACTGCTTAGTACAATACAAGCTCAAGACCAACTATCAGCAACCTCGTTAGTACAGTCTTTTTGTATTTTTCACAGCTGTTTGTGAGGAATTTTGATTACGTTTATTTTGTATAATCTAATGAGATTGTTATCCGCACAGCGTTTATTTTCAAGTCAATTAATAACTACTGACTTTCGTAAGACGTTCAACTATAATCAAAGTTGATTTGTATTTCCGCAAATTGAGAACCATTCGCAAATAGACTGGGACTAGAGTATTTTCCAAATCAAATATTTATTTTTTGAAGCTTGCTTGACCTTAGTTTGCAGATTTCTAAGGAGATCTTGTAGGGCGTCAGTTAACCCGTGATCCACCTATGATTCCACTGAAGCTCAGGCTCCACCGATGGGCAGCGGGTTTCGGCTTTGGTCGGGCATCCAGCCAGCACGGCGCGGACCTCTCCACCCTCAGGCTGAAAGCCGTAATGAAAGTATCAGAGAAGGAGCAGTCATTAAAGGGATAATCTCCTGCTATTGTCTGGAGCCCCAGGAGCAGTTCTTTGGCGACCAGCTAGGTTTCTCTACTCAAGAAAATTGGTGCGCTCTAATAGTTCGTCCCCGCGACGAGAAGACCGAGGAGGCAGCTATATGGAGCAGGAAAGCGAAGTTTAGGAGGAAAATAAAAGACCCGGCGCCTTTTCATCGCAGGACGGTTTATCAAGAGAGTTGGACTTCTCTTGGACTTTCTTTGTTGTATATTTTGCGCCGGTTCAGTTGCGGAGTTTTCGAGTTTTGTTGCGAAACAATTATCAGACAGAAATGGCTTTTTGACAAAAGGCATAGAAGTGTTTGCGGTGAAATATCAAAGACAAGACGCCAAAGTCGACAACTCAAACTTCTTGCAGAATAATTGAAGGAAGTATTATTAAGAAATAAATAATTAACTCGCATTTAAAAAAATGTTGGAAATGGTGCTCGTAAGGAAAATTACTTGTATTATAACTTAGTTTTCTGCAATAAGAACAATCAGTATTTTTATTTTATTGATTATTACTAATCGCATGCTGGTTTCATTTTTCTTCTGATCGATAGCTTGAAAAATAACAAAGAAACTCTATATTTCAACTCGTTTTTTTTCGGAAAAAGTGGACATATTCCCTTTTAAAATCATCGATTTATACGTGACATTTCTTCTGGTTGTTAGTCCATATATACATATGTTCCATGTACGTATATAAAAAACATCTTTGATTGCGTTAGAACGTGACCTGCCGAACATCGGTGCAAAGAAATTTGCCTAAAAAACAGGGGAAGTTCACATATGTGACTCACATTATATGAAATTTCCCACGAAATGTTCACTGACAAAGGGTTATCATTTTCGACCCCTCTGTATGCCTTAGAAGTGCGAAACATTTATTCCGGGACACTCTGTGTAGGATCATTTATTCCCTGCATTCCAATCAATTATGTATCAGGCATTGGATTATCACTCCGATAATTATATTTTTCACCGCGACTTCCAAGGAATCCGTTTGCGCCCGTGTCGGCGTGCGTGCGTGCGCCGCAGAGGGAAGGGGCGGGGCCGTGGGTGCCTCACGCGAGCGCTTGCGTGCGTCCCGCGCACGCCGTGCCGCGCCGCGCCGCACGCCACCGACTCACGCCGCGCCGGAAAGACACAAAATCGCGTTTAGGTTTATTCCTCCCGTGTACGGTAGATGTGGGACGTGTTTCTTGAAATTGTGTTTACTGCAGCGTCGCCTTCAAGCGAAGACCCCAACTGACGGTTAGGAAGATTGTAGGCTCGCACTAAGGCGCGTGATTAGTTTTCTTTATTTTGTCATGAACTTATTTAAATTTTTCTTAGTTCTGATTTACAATTGTCTTCACCCTGACACCTTTTTGGATGCGTTTACACTTGGAACTATTTTCCGAAGTCGAAATGAATACCAATTTGTGACCGTGTTTCTGAGTAACATATTTTTTTTAATAAATTTGTTCAAAGAATTGTCACGATCTCGGTCGGGTTGACAGTTCTTTGAATAAATTTTATTGTTGGTTCTAATTGTTTCCTAATTATTATCGCCGATCTCTTCCAAGATTCACAGAAGTGAAATAATCGAGAAAATTAAAATTTAAAAAAATTATAGCATAACCGAACAAAGATATTGGATCTGTCCGGGTTTTAAGTTCCATTTAGGAATGAATTGCCGGGGTCTTACATTACATTAAGGGATAATCTCCGCAGTGGCTCCTTGCTGGTGAGAGTGCTTGCAACAGAAATTGTTGGTAGTACGAGCTGCAGCTTAGAAACGTGAATTGCGTACTAACCACAATCTTAATAAATGTTGAAAGCGTTGTCCCGTTCACTTGTTTCCAGTGATCTAGTTTTACCAACATAAATGCAATTTTAAATAGGAGGCCTCGATTCGGCTTAACGTGCAAAGACTTTTCTGATGCAAAAATATACTTACCGTAACACACGATAACGCACTGGGTTGCTAGGTATTCATTTTTTAATCTGCGAACAGTACGTATAATTAACCTTCTATTGTACTATTTAACAGGTGGTTTACTTTCAAACTAAATTGTTCATTTCTTTGGTCTTAGTTCTTCCCAATGAGGCGCAGAGTTCATTTACTTTCTCGTCATCTGAGAATTAAGGGAAACATCTTTCAAAAGAAATAGAAATTCCTAAATCTGTTTGTGCTTGCTGCGAGTGATACCAATTTAATGTATTAATGGCACGACAATTGAAGAGTGAACTTACGAGAGAAGATCGGGAATGGCGTTTGCGAAGCGTGGCGTTTGCGGGGCGTTGCGGTTGCGAAGTGTGGCGGTGGCGGTGGAGGAGCGTGGCGTTTGCGGAGCGTGGCGGTGGCGGTGGAGGAGCGTGGCGTTTGCGGAGCGTGGCGGTGGAGGAGCGTGGCGTTTGCGGAGCGTGGCGGGGGCGGTGGAGGAGCGTGGCGTTTGCGGAGCGTGGCGGGGGCGGTGGAGGAGCGTGGCGTTTGCGGAGCGTGGCGGTTGCGAAAGATGGCGGTTGCGGAGCGTGGCAGTTGTGAAGGGTGGCGGTTGTGGAGCGTGGCGGTAGCGGTGGAGGAGCGTGGCAGTTGGGGGGCGTGGCGGTGGCGGTTGTGAAGGGTGGTGGTGGCAGAGCGTGGCAGTTGCGGAGCGTGGCGGACGCGAACCGCAGTGTTGCGGAGCTTGGCGGTGGCGGAGCGTGGCAGTTGCGGGGCGTGGCGGTGGCGGTTGTGAAGGGTGGTGGTGGCAGAGCGTGGCGGTGGCGGTGCGTGGCAGTTGCGGACCGTGGCTGTCGCGAACCGCGATGTTGCGGAGCGTGGCGGTGGCGGGGCATGGAGAGTCGGGTCGGGGCAGTGTAGTGCGGCCGCTCGGCGCCAGAGCGCGCTCGTTCCGCACGGGGGCGTCCCCGCACGGCGGCGCGGCGCGGCGCGGCGGTTCTGCACACAAGCGGCGCGCCGCAGCGCCAGCGGCGGGGGCTGTTTTTTGCGCGTCCACCGCCTTTGATGTGTGTGGCGCGGCGCGGGGGGGGGCGCGGGGTCCGCAGAGACAGAGCGCGATTTACGATTTCGACGGCGGCGTGGAGCGGCGCGTCCGCCCTTGCGCTGCCCCGACCCAGCCCCGCCTCCTTTCCTGGCGCCGCCCCGCCACCGAGGAGGAGGGCGAGCGAAGGAGACGGCGGCGTGTGCTCGGAAAGGGAAGGCGGGAAACGCGAGGTAGCTCGCCTCTTTTGGGATTGCGTTCTGCCATAATGACCATTCGCACACATGTGGCCTCAGGTGGAACGTGTTTGAAAAAGGCATTTCTTGTTTTCTCAGAGAAATATTCTGGGTAGTCATTGCTGTGCACGTGTTTGTAATATATTTGTGAAGAGTTAAATTACTTTCTACGAGACGCTAATTTGTTGATTGCATTAGTATTATTAAAATCTTTAGTGGAACTCAAAGGGAATAGCCAAGACATTAAAGTAGCTCATTAACGCCTAGTATACGAAACTGGAATGGTTCTTTCAAACGGTTAATATAGGAAAGTACTGTTGAAACATTTTCATGAAACTAGTGGTGTTATATCGGGACATATTTTTTTCTCCTTTTCTGTGGCTTTTGCGCATTATTAATACCGTTCTCATTATACACAAATCTATACTAGCAAACATGCGTTTGCAACCAGCAAATATTTTTTTCATTCTGGGATTCGAACACATTTTCTTAGGATTAGCAAGTCATTTAAGTCACTCTATTCCGCCGGCTCAAAAGTATATAGAATCGCCACAAAGCTGAAAACAAACGTAAACATTTGAATTTGCAATTTTCACAAAATCAAGGATTTTTATTGATTCAAACTATTCACATTATTAAGAAAATTTATATGGCTTTATTTAAGCGACTGCCTCAAAACAGTGGAAAATGTCACGTGGATAAAAGCATATAACTCCGTTATCCAATTTCTCACTACATGTTTTTTGGCAAAAGGTCGACTCCTATACTTGCTATAAAAGTTTGTAACATTAATTGTGAGACACTTGTACATATCGATGTTTATATAATAAATTTAATGCAAGAAACTTCCATGCAGAATTTTTGTTAAATGATAAAAATTGTTTTTCACGGAAGAGAAATGTATTTAATGACATGATACGTTTCAAGGAATTGTCATATTATTTTCATCGCTTCATTTTTCTGGTTTTAAAATATTTAACGTTTTCACAAAAAATCCGTGTAAAAACGAGTTTTCGCGCATTAGATAAATAAATCAGAATTGAGGATTTGCTCCTTCCATATTTATTCTACTGTCTAAACAAATGATAATAAATAAATCATAAAACTCCTGTTCTCGTGCGCTTCCAAATGAACGAAGAAACGGCCCCACCCATGGCGCCCTGCTAGACTTTGGGCAGCTGGAAGAACTCGTAGCCGGCGTGGCGCGCGTGGCGGGTGTAGCGCACGTGGCGGGTGTGGCGCATTAGATAAATAAATCAGAATTGAGGATTTGCTCCTTCCATATTTATTCTACTGTCTAAACAAATGATAATAAATAAATCATAAAACTCCTGTTCTTCGTGCGCTTCCAAATGAACGAAGAAACGGCCCCACCCATGGCGCCCTGCTAGACTTTGGGCAGCTGGAAGAACTCGTAGCCGGCGTGGCGCGCGTGGCGGGTGTGGCGCACGTGGCGGGTGTGGCGCATTAGATAAATAAATCAGAATTGAGGATTTGCTCCTTCCATATTTATTCTACTGTCTAAACAAATGATAATAAATAAATCATAAAACTCCTGTTATCGTGCGCTTCCAAATGAACGAAGAAACGGCCCCACCCATGGCGCTCTGCTAGACTTTGGGCAGCTGGAAGAACTCGTAGCCGGCGTGGCGCGCGTGGCGGGTGTGGCGCACGTGGCGGGTGTGGCGCATTAGATAAATAAATCAGAATTGAGGATTTGCTCCTTCCATATTTATTCTACTGTCTAAACAAATGATAATAAATAAATCATAAAACTCCTGTTCTCGTGCGCTTCCAAATGAACGAAGAAACGGCCCCACCCATGGCGCCCTGCTAGACTTTGGGCAGCTGGAAGAACTCGTAGCCGGCGTGGCGCGCGTGGCGGGTGTGGCGCACGTGGCGGGTGTGGTGCATTAGATAAATAAATCAGAATTGAGGATTTGCTCCTTCCATATTTATTCTACTGTCTAAACAAATGATAATAAATAAATCATAAAACTCCTGTTATCGTGCGCTTCCAAATGAACGAAGAAACGGCCCCACCCATGGCGCTCTGCTAGACTTTGGGCAGCTGGAAGAACTCGTAGCCGGCGTGGCGCGCGTGGCGGGTGTGGCGCACGTGGCGGGTGTGGCGCATTAGATAAATAAATCAGAATTGAGGATTTGCTCCTTCCATATTTATTCTACTGTCTAAACAAATGATAATAAATAAATCATAAAACTCCTGTTATCGTGCGCTTCCAAATGAACGAAGAAACGGCCCCACCCATGGCGCTCTGCTAGACTTTGGGCAGCTGGAAGAACTCGTAGCCGGCGTGGCGCGCGTGGCGGGTGTGGCGCACGTGGCGGGTGTGGCGCATTAGATAAATAAATCAGAATTGAGGATTTGCTCCTTCCATATTTATTCTACTGTCTAAACAAATGATAATAAATAAATTATAAAAGTTGTGTTCTCGTGCGCTTCCAAATGAACGAAGAAACGGCCCCACCCATGGCGCTCTGCTAGACTTTGGGCAGCTGGAAGAACTCGTAGCCGGCGTGGCGCGCGTGGCGGGTGTGGCGCGCGTGGTGGTCGTCGCGGTCGCGATGCGCCTCGTTCATGCCGTTGGCGAGCGCGGCCTCCGTCTGGCGGCGCACGGCGGCCAGCAGCGGGCACTGCGCGCCGCCGTCGCCCCCGTCGCCCGCCGCCGCCGCCAACTGCGCCGCACCACACCACGCCACGCCCACGTTTAGTGGTGGCACATTTTTCCAAAACATCGATACATAGTTGTGTCGATATATTGCTAAAGGGTTTTCCATGTCGTTGGAAACTTCGACGAAAAAACATCGATGTTTTTATTTTAGACTAATAAACATGCTATTTGCCTATCCATTTTAATTACGGTACTAAATGGGATATATTTTATTGTTTGGTTACCAGCATTTTAGTACTATGTTAATAAAAATTATTATGGAAGTGTATGTAAAGAAAAAAAATAACAATAAAGAACATCGTGTTTTGGTTCTTTATCCTTTAGTCACTTCCATTCCTACATCATCCGCCTCAAATTCCCTCAGATTGCACTGGCGAAATGTGCAGCGTGATAAAGTAGATAACGCAAAATAACTATATTGCAATGGATTGCTGCTACTCTACAACGTGCTTAAACCACTTTATTCAAACAAATTAAAAAATTAGAAATTATAAAAATCGAGGTTTTTGCAACAATTTATCGATGCGAAGGAAACATCGAAAACAAAATATTTATGTTAATATATCGATGGAAAACATCGATATTTTAAAAACATCGATTTTTTTGTTATCCCTACCCACATTGAGCATTAGATATCGGTAACATGTGCGAGTTCGATGGTGTATCGGACTGTTATATCAAAGTTTGCGGGTTTCAACCCGATCGAAGCCGTGGATTTTTAAGGGCGAAAAAAATGCTTCGTGCGACTTCGTCCGACATTCGTTTCGGAGGGGAAGTAAAGCCGGCTGTCCTAGGTTGTAGATTTAAGGCAAGATCCTCATGCCTAAATGATGACTATGAGCAAAATTCAAAATGCCTGTTTCATCTCCAGAGTGATACTTCCTATCTCTGCCACACGGGGGCGGAGCTACTGGCTTTCCAGGCCAGTGCCGGAATGGAATGAATGCGCCATTCATAATGCGCTGGATCAAGTCCCTCCTGTATGCCCAGAGTATCTGGCCACTGCCACGACGAAGCCACTCGGGACCCCCAACCCCTCTCCCCATTTCCTTCACCTTGAGGCTATCGACGCGAGTACCGCCGAAATCTAAGCAACCCTGACAGGGGGATTCATGCTCCCCGTCAAGACTGTAATATGTTGTTTGAGATCCACCGCCCTGCTGCTAAGAGGAAGCTGGCTAACGACCCTCACGCCCAATCCTACTCAAAGTTCGGTGGCAAACCATCTACTCACTGCTTCTACCTCGAAGCTAACGACGTGAGTCCCGCCGTGAATCTTGGGATACGGGTGGCCGATTACGATTCTCCACCAAGAACTGTAACCTCCGCGGTCGGTGGTTCCCCCCTGCGGGGGAACGGAGTAGAATAGGGATGAACCCGGAGTAGAACGGTGATTAACTCGGTGTAAAATAGGGATGAACTCGGAGTAGAAAGGCGATGAAACCGGAGTAGAACGGGGATGAACCGGGAGTAGAACCGGGATGAACCCGGGGTAGAACAGTAATGAACTCGGGGTAGAATAGGGATGAACTAAGATTAGAACAGGGATGAACTCGGAGTAGAACAGGATGAATCCAGAGTGTAACAGGGATGAACCCGGAGTAGGACACATGATGGAAGTGTGTAGGGGGGCGTACCTGGTGGTGCTTGGAGTAGCGGCGCCGGGCGTCGAGCGGCGCGGGGTCGCGGAACGCCACCACTCCCGACACCCCGAACACCGTCCACGAGGGCGAGGGCTGGCGCAGCACCAGGCGCAGCGCCAGCAGCTCCGTCCACGGGCACACGCTCTCGCGCGCCCACACCGAGAACTAACCCCACACACAATATGCGTCAACTGCTGAGGTCTTCCTAAAGCTATGGTATCAGTGGGGCCGAAATATCGCTCGCTCGCTACGGTACGACTGCGTTCAAAATCGTCCGACTTATTACATCCGAAATGCACCCGATTGTTACACCCGAAATCGTCCGAATATCCCCATAGTTCATTGTTTGAAATATTTACAAGAAGCACGCTCAAGACCATCTTCATATACTGGAGGTAGCATGGAGCTATGAAGATAGGGAGATGGCATGACGTCACAAACTTGAAGCCATATTGGTGAGTCCAGAAAACTTGTAGCATAGACAAACTGCGTGCGAGTGCTCCGTGGCTTGTAGCTGTGCACTTATTCATTAGTGTTGTTTGGCATCGTTTTTAATATTTTAAGCCTTGTTCAGAATAGCAAGCTTTTCGTAACAGTTCATTATGATTACTTGTGTGGTTAATGGCTGCACAAATCCAACGGTAAAACCCGAAATTACTTTCCACAAGTAAGTGGTTGCTCTATGTAATTCGGAACATTTAGTAATTTTGTAAGTTATTCGTTAATTGTCGTGTTTTTTCTTAAAGATTTCCTGCAGATCCAAAGCGGAGAGCATTGTGGATTAGAGCTGTACGAAGAGACAATTGGCAGCCTAGCAATTACAGAAGGTCGTGTTTGGCTTATTTCCAAGAATACGATTTTGTTATAACTTCTATATACAAATAAACTTCTATATAAACTAAAGCAAAATAGCTGTCGAAAATAGTATTGTCGGCCTACATATTCCTATGCCACAAGGAGATTATGACGTATTGTTAGGCCTGTAGTAACAAAAGGTTTATTGGTGTATTGGACCCACCAATATGGCGGACTGGTTTGCTGAACACGTAAGAGGTTGGTAACGGCACCTCCATGTATTCATAGCGCCATGGGAGGTGGACTTGGTGTTTCAGGTGGTCTTGACTCTCCAGCTGATTTCGAGCGAATGGGAACTGACAATAACAAAATAAAATGATCTTCGTCCGACTTATAGTGTTTCCAGATGCCGGCGGAAGTGACCGTTCGGGTTCAATTGCCTTTTCCATTTACTAGCACGTGTTTGAAGGAATCTGACGTATTGGACGCATACTCAGGTCGGCCGACCGAAATTTCTGCCAAAATCGGTTCCACTGTGCCGATTAGTGTAGTGCATTTTTATCGCGGGAGGTGGCGGTGATCTTCTCTCGCTGGATGGAGAGATCCTGGCGGATCACCGTCACCTCCAGCAGTAAAGAAACATGTACTACACATACGGGACTAACGACAGCCGTTGGTGCCCGGAATAACTAATTAATCTCAATCAGAAGTGTAATTCATTTTTTGATAATTTAATTAATGATAGTTTTTGGATATTTTAACAACTGTCTATTGTCCAAAAATATTATGTCTACTTGACAGATAGCGGCTGACAAGGGAGGGGGTTCCTTTATCCAATCGGAGGCTTCAAATTATGACGATGTCACCGCAGAGTTGTCGATTCTTTTTAACCCTTTAATGCCCCTTGTTACATATACCTAACATTTCCAGTCAACTTGTATTTGTACCTTTTTGCATTAATTTGCGAATCTTATTTCTTCAGTAGACATAGACAACCTAAATAAAGAATATAAGCAGATTTTTTCATTCCTGAATGCCTGATGTCGATTTAGCCATTGCCAATGCCATTAAGGCTTTGTATACTCCTGGTCAAGGTGTACATATCACTTACGTCGGTTCGAGTTTTAACGGTTTTACTTCTTCTTAAAGGAAAAAAATGCTTATTTAACCATCGGTTTGCGTTTTGGAGCGCTCTAGTAGTAAATATTTAGCAACACAACAAATGCTAAATGTTGCAAAAACATGCTGCCAGAGGGCTCCAACGGCTCCTGTGCGCACACAAATGCGATAATGGGCAAACGCTATGCGCTCAAAATTACCTTGGGCATTAAGAAAAAATTGAATCTCAAAGCGCGAAGCAACTGAAAATTGAAGATCCCTGAGCGCCAAGTGGCCAAGAGTGTCATTTGGCGTCATTGCTTGATTAGGTATGCGTCGTATATGTAGTTCTGTGTCGTCAACTACTCTATACTCTCATTGGGATTTGTTTCTTCCTATTGCTGCTGCTGTTGTGATGTATGAACGACCAGAAGAGATGTCTGCCGCCTGAGTAAGTGACAACATTGTCCCCAACCTGTCAAGTAGACAAACATTATTCTGGCAATATTTTAGACAAACTGGCATTCAATACTTGTTTCTTTTAACGTGGCATTTTAAGGTCACGAGTGAAAGAGGGAGAGGGTAGACCGACTGCAATGGGAAGCTGCAACGTCACTACATCTCCGACTTTTACGGACCCTATTGGAGACTGCCTTCCCTCTTCCTCTTTCGCGCGTGACCTTCAGACACCCGGTTAAAAAAATCTAAGTATATGTCTACCGTCCAGATCGCACGTCGATAAGGTGTCAGTCACTCACTCGATCTTGGCTGCCCATCTCGAAGTGCGGGAAGGGCATGAGCTGCTTCTTGCGCACAGACACCTCCCACGTGGCGGTGGAGCCCGTGACCGGGTCGAGGTCGAGCCCCAGCGAGCGCAGGAACTCGGCGGCCTCGGGTTCGAGCCCCGGTGCGCCCGCGCTCTCGCCCTTGCCGCCGGCCGCGCCCGCCACCATCGCCGCCGCGTCCGCCGCCTTCAGCTCCCCGTGCATCGACACCAGCGCCCCCTGCGACGCGCTGTCGCCCACGCTCTGAAACGCGCACGCGCCGAAACTACTATAGAACGGCGGCGATGGTGTAACGGTTAGCGTATCGGACTGTTGTACCCAAGTTTGCGGGTTCGAACCCGGTCGAAGCCGTGGATTTTTAAGGGCGAAAAAATCCTTCGTACGCCTTCCTTCGGAGGGGAAGTAAAGCCGGCTGTCCCATGTTAGTAGATTTACTGCATGTAAAAGATCAAGCCTAAATGACGCCTCTGAGCTAAATTCAAATCGCCTGTTTCGTCGCCCAAGTAATACCTTCTTTCTCCCATGGTTGGTGAAAGGAGCGTAGCGGAATTTGCGTGGTCAGACGGAAGAGCAGGCCTCATGGCCTGAGTCTCGCCACGTAAAATAAGGCCAATTCAATTCAATTCAATATAGAACCCCGCTAATCCGACCCCGACACCGGGAGCGGTGGCTCAGTGCATCAACTGATGTCACTGCAACGCCTGTGACTGTGAGATCCAAGGTTCGATTCCCGATGGCGGCAGAAGTTACGACACTAGCTTTTCAGCTTGGTCGAATTCAGACGCTGTCTGGAGGAAAATTCTAGCGGCCGGCTGCTCTGCTCCGTAGTTTTCCGTGGTTTCTCCGATCAACACCAGGCGAATGCCGGAGCAGTACCCGTTTGTTAAACGGGCCACGGACCGCGCGCGATCTTCCCTTCCCCTTCCTTGCCCTATCTCTTTCCTTACACACACACACACACACTAACATGCACTACAGTTCCACACATGCCAGAAGATTGGTCGGGGACTTAGAACTTGTCCCGGCAGGGGCGGTGCCCGGATGGTGGGTGATGGTTGGGGAAAACCCCGTTAGTCGACGGTAGGTTGGCAACGGATGTCGCCATCCACCGGGGGAAGACCACAGCCACCTTCGGAACAGAAGCGCGCACTACACTTACGGGACTAATGACCTCAGTAGTTGACGCGCCCGGAATCACTAACAATCAATCAATCAATCAATCCAAACCCGGCAAATCCGAAATTTCGGATATTCGAACTAAATGCGGGATGGACGAAAAGAAAACAAAAATCACATGATTTGTATTGATTTAATTTATGAACGGAAAAGCATGAACACAATGTCAGTCAACCCAATTCTGAATATTGTGAGTAGATTACCCGTTAACGGCAGCGACAAAAACTGTGCTTCTTCACCTTTAAACAATGTAGCAACTACTATCCCCACACGTTCAGTTATGTACGTACTATACTCTGTTGTTTGCAACATTGCCACTTTCTCATATTGGTACGCCACGTTGGCATTTCCTCCCACCGCACTCTACGATACATTGTTTGGTGTTCTTTTTATATATTTGAATATGTACGGTTTGTATGTAGATTTTTTTGGATAATCCGATCATTTCCTGATCTGTACAGATCACGCTCACAATTAGCTTGGAATACCGGGGTTCTACTGTACTCATGTTTTTACTTTCTTGCTTTGAAGTAGAAACAAGGTTATATAATGCTGCGCAAAAAATTGCGAAATTTCGGCAGGAAATCTCTCATGAAGACCCTGAGTTATTTTCAATATTTTCAAAGAAATAGCTCCATTGTTTTTGGTTAACTTTTGTTGTTTAAGTGTGAAAGACGTTTATAGTTTAGCATCGCCTTCTCACTGCCTGCACCTTCAAGCTAACGACGTGAGCGGCGCCGCGAGACTCAGGTTCCGGGTGGTCGTCTACGACATTCCACCAGAGATCACGACAACGCCATCGTGATCCCCCCTTGCGGAGAGACGGCCGAACAGAGGGACGGATATTTCGTCGTCATGCGTAGCGAGAAAGCAAAAGGGGAGGGTTGATTGATTGATTGATTGATTTTTTCGTGTTTCCGGGCGCGTCAACTACTTCGGTCATTAGTCCCGTTAGTGTAGTGCATGTTTTTTCTCGGGAGATGGCGGTGATCTTCCCCCGCTGGATGGCGAGATCCGGCGCCGACCTACCGTCGGCTAGTGGGGCTTCCCCTAACCTGGACTCTCCCACCAGCGGGGCACCGCCCCAGCCGGGACAAGTTCTAAGCTCCCGACCGGTCTCCCGAAATATGTGGTAGTGTAGTGCATGTTAGTGTAAGTGTGTGTGTAAGGAGAGAGGATAGGACAAGGAAGAGGAAGGGCAGATCGCGCGCGGTCCGTGGCCCGTTTGGTAGGGTACTGCTCCGGCATTCGCCTGGGGTTGATCGGAGAAACCACGGAAAACTACCGATCAGAGCAGCCGGCCGCTAGAATTCTCCTCCAGACAGCAGCTGAATTCGACCTAGCTGAAAAGCTAGTGTCGAAAATCCTGCCGCCGTGGGGAGTGGGAACCTAGGACCTCCCGGTTAGAGGCGCTGCAGTGACATCAGTTGATGCACTGAGCTACCGCTACCGGTAAAAAGGGGAGGGGCTGAAGGAGACGCACCGTGGGCGACCCGCCCCCGTGGCCGTCGCCCGCGAAGGCGCTCCGCAGAGCCTCAGCTGCGGCCGCGGCGGCGGCGCTGGTGGCGGCGGTGGGCGGTGCGGGCTTGCACACCAGGATGTCGACGGTGGCCGCGTAGAAGTTCTGGAAGGACAGCTCCGCCACCGTAGACGGCGTGGAGAACTGCAGGTCCGTGATGCAGCAGCCGCCCCCGCCCGCCGTCGTCAGCCACACGGGCTCCGTCATGCTGAACGGCACCTGCCGGCAGCCGCTCTTCAGTGTCTACGTGACGCACTTACACTGACGTATTACTCCCGCAAGTTTTCTTGATACACAAGCTCCCTCGTCCTCACCCAGCGCGGAATAGCACGGCCCCGTGAGATTTTTAGGTTCAACTCGGAACGGCACGTACCGATTCACAATGCTGGCAACAACCACCTCGAACTTTCAAAACAATCGTAACATTTCTAGTGGCTCGATTTTGGCGCGTTAAGTTCATGCCCACAGTTTGTACGTCTTTTTAAGCCGTGACGTATCCAGAGGCCTCCTCTCCCCGCCCCCTCGCTGTGGAATATCAAGAAAAGTTACGCGTATAGTCAATCAAGCAAAGGTAAAATTACTTTAACTAAAACCTATTAATTAAATTTGTTCAAAGAATTGGTCGCTCCCACCGGAATACGCGCGACTAATTCTTTGAATAAATTAAATTATTAAAATACATTGATACTGAGTAACATGGTCACAATTTCGATAGTTTTGCGTCTGCGGAACTTATTCTCTGATCGTAATTGCGTCCAACAAGGTGACGGGAAAGTGAGGATTACAAAACATATTATCAATAGAAATCTTGCAGTACCATATAAGCACAGCCACAGATACAATATACAAAACCACCTGACCCCTTCTTTTATAGGCAGTGTCCCATCTGGATTAATGCAATAAAAACTAAAATTAACAAATTTTCCAAAACCAGTACCAACCCCTCGATTTATTACCAACGTTGTTGGTTTGTTACCAACGACCAACTCCACAATGAACTATCCATCGAGCCTGAAGCCATCCATATCCATTACCTTTCCTCCAACTTCTAGAAATAGAATAGGGATTTATGGTATGGAGAAATCCATACCATAAATTCCCACATTAAATACACTCAAACTCTGCCGAAATCTTATACAATCATGTCAGATTCAAAACAAATTCTTCTTCCTCTTTTATCTAAAAAAAATTCGCTGGAATTGTCAAGTAATAGAGGCTTCTGCCGCCCATGTATTAGATTAGTCATGGTCTGTAAGTTAGAAGGAGCAACCAGAAACATATGTACATTACAACGTTTTAGTTATCTATGAATTGAACAAACTAGAAAATAAATTTAAGAAAGGGCCTGGAGGCAGCCTTTGACCTCGGTGTGCGCCACACTTGGAAAAGGTCTTGTACGCAAACAACACATTCATGTAGGCTGCATAGAGGCTGCTATACGTTGTATCAAACTTCTTTGTGCTTCGCGTTTCAGTCACGTGATGACGCAGACAATGATTTCCTAGTGACACGAAATATCAGCAGCTTATCCAAGGTAATAAACTACACTTGTTGCCACCAACCCGGAATGAATAAAATGAAGGGTATGCGGAGACGAATCGGATGAGCTCTTGACCCACGTATTTATGACCCCAAATATCCAAATATCGCATCATTAAAATAATCCAGACAGTCTAGACATCGGACAAAAATATTAAAAGTGTTGGACTGAACTGGTTAGTCGCTTTAGATTGCTCTCGAAATATCATGCAGTACGCATGTAAAAAGGACACTAAAGGGCGACAATGCCTTCCCTTACGAAGCACAAAGGAGAATAGAACTTGTGTACTGTGAAAAACGTCCAAACAAGATGTCTTGTTGAACGGCTCCATTTCACGTCAGCACTTGTTACACTAGGGAGTTCTTCCGTCGTGTAACATAAGCTCACCATGTGGACAATAGCGCATAAAGTCGAGAAAGACTTTTTTTCGTTTAGACCTAAATGCAAGAAGTTCCGAACTGCTGGGGCAGTGTGAGCGGCAATAATGGGAAATTCTCTAAATGCGAATTTGTTTGATTAGTGCAGCCCTTCAATTACTAATCTTTGTTCATAATTATTGTATTATTAAATAATTATAACTAATATCGTATATACAGATAATTATATTTTCAGATAAATGCCTCTAATATGATGTTGCGTCATGGAAATATCGCAGCCGTAATGCAAGAAACACACATCTCCGAAAAATTTAAAATTGAGATCCAGCCATTGTTAGATTCCTCGTTTTCCATTACGTGATATGCAGCAATGCCTTTTTTTGTAAATAGCCAAGTAATAGCAATTCAATTTAAATTCACTTCCTGTTTTCGTATGTCCTCCAAAAAGCTTCCGACGGCTCACCTGCGAAATGAATTATTTTGGTGTTATAACCTTGCATTAGGAGTGCGATATATAGTTAGCAGCACATTCTCCCGCCACAGTTTGGAACAAATTCCATATAGTATGACCGATCGATCGAATGATATTTGATATAAGTCGCCCGCTAAATCAGGCGGAACAGCAGGCTCCATTGTCACTTCGTGTTCGAGGTTTGAGATACGCAGAATCTCAGAAGTGGTGTACGCTGTGATGTTTCACGCTGTGTAATAACTCTCTACTGGTTCGCAACCTATCCACTATGCTGCGCATAGGCAGATTGTGAAAAACGCCACAAATAGTAATTTAGTTTTCTGTAGAATGGTGGACGTTTATTACATAACTGTAAATAGAATTCATTCAGTTAGAAATCAGTTCAATCAAATATTTCCTTTTTCATACAAATGCGTTCATTCCAACTACGCTAACATTGCTGGGAGTTTTTTTTTCTGTGAAGCTTTATAGCTAACATGGATTCGTTTTTATTGGCTCACTCTTTTTGTTCTCCATTTGTTATGAACACTTCAAATGATAAATATAGCATGTACAAAATAATTGCCATTGGAAAATTACATTAGAATAAATTATGTGGCTAGTGAAAATGAAATTTCACTAATTTTACTTTATACTCGTGATCTCTGAATGCCTTAGTGCTTGTTTCAGGATTGCTGTTGAATTCTTGTGCAGGCATTTTCTTACCATAAACTCCTGGGAAAGAAAGTTCTGATGCTGATGTGTATGGATGAATTCTGTAGTGTTCATGTAGAGTTTCTGGTGAAAGGTAATCGACCACAATTTGGGGGGGGGGGAGTGCGTGTACTTTGTGATTATCACTTTATTACGCCTTGTTTGTCTTCGTGTAATGTAGCACTATGTAAGCTTATTGACTTATTAATTGCGTGAGAAAGTGAATAATTAATCGTGTATACTCTGCGAGAAACAACTCAGCAGGTAAACCAATAAATTAGTGAGAAAATTCGTAAATAAATGGTAGTCATATGCATACTACCACTAATTACCAAGAAAAACATGTTAAGTACCCCCCAAAATTTAAATATCGGTTTCAAATTCCAGAAGCGTCGACATCAGCCAGAACGGTAGGAGAATATCGATTTTGAAGAAACTCGTCTGAACGGTTTAGGTGCAAGCGTTGACCACTGACAGACGTTTTGCCGTCAATCGATTTTTCGAGTTCACGAAGTAACAAAACATGGATATTGGCTACACCACGAGTTAGAGGATTTTTTTGCATAATTTACCAACAGGATTTATCCACTTTTTCGTTACCAGACCCCAGCTGTGAGTTTTCTGGCAAACATTAGCCGTTTCCCGGCGCACAATTACATAGTTTTTCTTCTTTCGAAGAATTCGGAAGGCGAGAAAGTAATAAATAAAAGAAAACCAGCAAAATACTGCGACCAACAGAATGCTGTTAGAAAGCAATGTACTGCAACAGTTGTGGAAATGTATCGATTCGAATCACTTTCCTGTCAGTTTGTTTGAACGCGGCTTGTTCTACTTCATCGACCTCTCTCGCCAAAGATGACACCGATGCTCAAAATAAACTTCAAAAGACGAAATTTGATACTTTACAAGAATATATCAGAAATGTATCGACTCGAATCACTTTCCTGTCAGTTTGTTTGAACGCGGCTTGTTCTACCTTCATCGACCTCTCCCGCCAAAGATGACACCGATGCTAAAACGATAGTTGGAATTTCGTTAGTAACGTGAAATGTCAGTTATCACTATTTCCGCCCGAACGTCCAATTGTAATTATGTAAATCTAAATATTTAAGTGGTTAGGCGGAAGAGCAGGTCTGACGGCCTGAGCTTCGCCAGTAATAAAGACATTATTATTATTATTATTATTATTATTATTATTATTATTATTATTATTATTATTATTATTATTATTATTATTATTATTATTATTGTCATTATTGTTATTATTATTATTATTGCATTAATATTTTTTACATGAAACATTAAACGTTGCGATATGTATTATGTAATAAAGTTTAATATGACAAATGCTCTGTCTTTAAAAATCAAAGACCAAAAGTATTACAGTTTGTTTGTTTATTTTTGCCATCCCTACGCGCATCCAAACGTACCGTCTGGCGCGCGGTGCGCTTGGGCCCCTGCCACGAGGCGCCGCCGAAGAGCTGCACGGCGCGCCCGGGCCCGCCTCCGCCGGCGTCGTCGGCGTGCATGGGCGGCGTGGGCGGGGCGGTGAGGGCGGCGGCGTCGTCGCGGCGCGCGCGCGTCCTGGGCGAGGCGTCGTCGGCGTCGCCGTCGTCCGCCAGCGCGTCCGCGCGCTCCGAGCGCCGCTCCGAGCGGTCGCCGCCCCGCCGCCGCGGGCAGCGTGTCGGTCGCTCCTCGTCCGCCATCGCCTGCGCAGCCCCGGAGCCTCGTTCATTAAACAGGCACATAAAATAGTACATTAAAATCTGTCTGAAACAAACCTGTTCAAGCCGGAAACCTGCCTTAGCCGGAAAATTTCTCAGAACCGTGATATTAAATAATACTTTACACAGCATAAAGGCTCTCACTGACCGTCGCGGAAAATCCGCAGCTTACACGGATTGGCAGCAACGTAAGTTTCGCATCACGTGTTGCCCTATGAGCACGTTCAAACCTGCGCGGTAGGCGAGCGTCGCGGCGACGGATTCACAGCGTTTAATCGGCGGCGAAATTTGTAACGCAGTCAGACGCGTGATTTCCGCTGCAGCTCGAGTTTCGTGGAGGTCCGCCCGTGTTTGGGAGTCTTCGTTCCCCTCTGGGTCAAGCGACCTTGCCAACCGTCGCCAAACGCTGACTCATAATTGACGCTCCGGTGTGAACGGTCACGCGAATTCCGTGGCTGCCTCTAGCTCGGAACTTTCCGCGCTGCACCCGCTGCGGATCTACCGCGCCGATCTGTGGGAGCCTTAAAAAGGAACCTCTTCAACGCGGAAACGGAACGGTTTTTCCTGTCCTTCAGGAAAAAATCTTTATAAAACGGAATTCTTATGAATTTAATGCGGTTGGAGTTGTTCTTAATTAAATAAATGCATCCGCAAGCTTGTTTTAAATTCTCTATCCTTGTGACATCACGATTTACTCGTGACAGAAGGACATTGAAGGAGAGGGACTTCAGCTGTCAGCGTAGTATTCGACCTTTGGGTCGCTTGTCTCTGAAGACGTAGGCTATAGGGGAACTCCCTTCCGACTCTCTGAGCGTGGGAATGTGTACGAGGATGGCTTCTATTCGCGCGTCTCCCTGCTCCGCGTTGAAAATCTTAACGCCTCGGTGAGATATGCATTGCTCATGCGAGGGTATCAGAAAATTAACGTCCTGGGTGGTGGTGACGCATTGTGCATTGAAAGACAGCAAGCAGCCCGAATACAACGAGTACGATGTGTATTTTTCAACTCACTCAGAATCTGACAATGAAAATTGTTTAATATTCGTTTATTGGTGATTTCTTCCATAAATACGTTGTGTGTTATGTTTTCGTAATTATAATAAGGTCGTGCAATTTACTAATTTTAAAACAAAAACGTCAATATCACAAGTTACTTAAAATGGACAATCTTGCATAAAACGGAAACCTGCCTAAACCGGAATTTTCTGTGTCCCGATCGATTCCGGCTTAGACAGATTTTACTGTACAGTATTAAACGATGATGTAATAAAGGGTATTAATACACGAGTATGATATTACTATACGAGCATCGTAAAATTCATACGAGTGTATTAATACCCGTTACATCGAGTGTCATGCGGTACTTTTTCTACGTCATCTCAAAGTTAAACTTTTACATTAAATCGTTTCGTTGCAGTTGACGTTCAGGATTCAGGCTAGGCCACTTAGCAGACAGGTCCCTAACCCTACCCTTGCATACTGTTGCAGGTGGCTATGGTTACCAGTCTGCCTACGAGGAAGTACTGCCCTAGTCAAATAGGATCATAGTGAAATTACGGTCCAATTTATTGTAAATAATATTCCACAAAAATACTAATAAGAAAGAAAATTAAAACTGAGAAGCATAATATAATATTAAAAGCAATTTTGATGTACACAATTGAACTTAAAATTAAAACTGAGAAGCATAATATAATATTAAAAGCAATTTTGATGTACACATTAACTAGAACGATTCTCAATGATTAATTAAGTTTCAATACTTGGTTAGTAAACTTCTCTGTGATTGGTCACAGGCCTTTATTATAATGAAATCTAATATACTGTACTTGTAGTTTACTGTACTATTGAGTATCATTATGCAACCGATTGTAACCATCAAATGACAGCATTAGGAGTTGAAAAAAAGTTGTCAAACACAAAGACTTGACATATGTTTATGTATATTGACGCACTATATCCGAACCCGAAGTAAAAAATGGCGCCATCGCCTTCCAGTTTTTTCCTGAATATGAATTTACCATTCACATTTTCACGATGTTTTTTCGCGATAAAAAAGTGGAGGGTGGTGGCGCAATTCTGGCTTCAGATTCGGACCCAGTGCGTCGACATACATAGAGAAGCATGTGTCATGTCTTGAGTCAAACAACACTCGACTTCTGTGGAATATAGTGCTACAAGACAACAAAAGCTAGTATTCACATGTGTGTTTCGTGATTTTAAAAAAACGAGGTAGTGGCGTAATTCTGGATTCAGATTCAGCGCGTCGACTTACATAGAGAAATATGTGTCAAGTCTTTGGGTGTGACAACGCTTATATGTGTGTGCCTATGTTAGTGTTTTTGGGCGCGTCAACTGGTACGCCCATTAGACCCGGAAGTGTAGTGCATGTTTTTCATCGCTGGAGATGATCTTCCCTCGCTGGATGGCGAGATCCGGCGCCATCCTCTCCGTCGGTTGATTGATTGGTGATTCCGGGTGCATCAACTTCTAAGATTATTAATCCCATGTATGTATATATATATATATATATATATATATATATATATATATATATACATTATATATATCAAACACACTCCCGACTAGGGCGGTAACAACATGAGTGTATACTCGTAGCATTTCCAATTTTTACGATCAACTGTACTTCCGTAATAAATTTAGATTTTTGAAAGTTTTCGAAGTAGCTCATAGCTAGAAATTCACATCTTTATTTTGTCATAGATATTCATCTATGATCAGTAATCTATTACTTTTGTTTTCGTGTACTGTCGCCATCTACAAAAAACAAGTCTTGATTCCACAGCTACAGAATTCTGTTGCAAGCATTTCTTTTACTATAATAGTATAAACTTCAGCATTACATATCTTTTACCAAGCTTTTGAGTTACGATTCTGATTGCTGCCGGTCTATTCTCATTCTCTTTCCCAATATGTACCCAATCACTATTATTCAATATGTAACAAAATCAATTATGAGATTTCTATATTTCATAAAAAAATATGGTTTTGACTTTTCTGTAAATGTAATGTGTCTGTACCTCCGCTGTATTAAAATTTTATGGAACTAGATATTTTAACGAATCACTGTCGCAAAAAAGCTTCTTACTTTTGAGGCAGAGAAATCCCTCGATGAATAGCGTCGAAGGCGAGTGTGATTTTAAATTAACAGATCATACAAAATAATCCACGGTTCTCTCCGTCTACTTCGCAACATTGGTAAAATTTTGTGCAGAAACTTCAAACACTAAAGAATATAGCAAATCCGTTTCCCGGAAACACTGTAATAATGAACCACATTTCGGAGATGTACAAATACGTTCGCCGATTATGATTCTCTCTTTGCCGAGAGCAGGGGTTTACGGAGAAGCTAATTACCCCATATTGTATTTCATAAAGAAATGTAAAACGTGTTTAAATTTCTACGCATTTCCTTTTGTCGACAAGCAGAGCGCTCCCGAGCGATGAGAAGGAAGATTACCCGCCAGCGATCAAGGCGAGATTCCTTTGTTATGGCTGACCGCGCCTTTGGGAGAGGGTTGGGGAAACTTCTCGACGAAAGGGCCTCCCGATAAACCAGATGAATGAGGAAACACTGCGCGACGTTTTTCTTTCGTAAACGGGTTAAATAAATAATAATTACATCCATTGGTTAACCGGGACCATAACAAAACTTTTTTAGCTGAGGGGATGAAATAGAATATATGGCGCTGACTCCCTGAGGTGTTTTTAGAACATGGGAAGGCAGAATTTGGAACTTCTCGAGGACAAACAATACATCTTTCTTATGTGCTTGCAAGTATTAATTAAGCCGTTATAACGAAAGTAAAAAATATTGCGAAATTAATTATTACCCGGTTAAATAATTTTCTTCGAAAGGGATCGAAACTCATGTGTAAAATTTGTTACATTTACTTCAAAGTAATTTAATATAAAATATTATGACTATGAAATATATATATATATATATATATATATATATATATATATATAGTTGAGGGCCTGTACACTTCTTCTACATAGAATCAAAAGAAAATCAACGGTTACTTTTGAAGCATATTTTTCAAAGTACGCCAAGTTCAAAGAGGACAGTACTGGGTAACAGTACAGTAACCTAAAGAAACATGTGCTAAGCTTTTTCCCTGTCTTAGAAGAATTATTCAGGGTGTTTTGTTTTAATTTGATTTGATTTATTTGTCCAAAGAATGTAAGAACTGTAGATGACGTTTAGGGAGAAGTTAAAGAATTAAGACTGCTATGACGTATGTGAACATTAAGTAGGGTATACACTGAATTTTATACTGATAAACACGATTATGTGAGTAAATTTTAACGCTGTTAAGGGATCGACGGTTTAATTGTTATTCGGTTAATCGTCATTCGGAGACCCAAATCGTATAGATCTCTGTCCCGAAGTGCCCGTTGAAGAGGGAGTGTAATGTACCAAATACTTTTCGACAACACTCATAATGTATTTTTTTAATTTCTTTTTTGTATATATCAATGTCTCAATTTGTTTCTATATTGTATTTTGCTTTGTAACTCCATATTAGTATCGTACCTTTTCTGTGGTCCGCGATTTTTAATATTATTTCTTCATTTTTTTACATTCTTTCTTGGCAGTATTCATTTCCATTTTAATATATTTCTCTTCATTTGTTCGTCTTTTAGTCACAAAACTTGCATCAAGCTTTTCATGTTCGAAACTAAGGCGCCATCCGAAATAAAATTGGTGCCTCCGAGAGCTTAGCTTAAATATAAAGCCCACATATATTTGTTTGCGTTAAAACTCTAATCAAGGAAACTCATTGGACTGCTAACAAGAACAAAATTCATGGCATTTACCTCATCACAAATACATTAATTTGTCCTTGTAAGCTTAATTTTTGATACGAATATTAAATTTTAGAGTGAAAAAAATAGGATAAGATAGATTAATATCACCCAAACACGTGTGTTATTTGTTTCTTGGAACACAACTAGGACATCTTTCTAAGCTTATTATAAATTACACTTTTATTTAATTTGTTGAGTGCTTTTAATATATGTTGACGATATCGGAGTAATGTTTTATTGATCCGGAAAGAAGACGGCATATTGATGGGCGATTGAGATATGAAGTTTTTCGCTGTTTTAATCAGTGAAAAATGAAATATTGCTCTCTTTCGCGTCCTCCACCCGTTTTTCGGACGATGCTATGTGCCGACTTTTTAGGCAGGATGATTTAAAGCCGGTTCGGAGTCACAATGTAAAATATTTATAAATTGTAAAGTCTGAAAAGTTGACTGCGTTTGTTTGGACGTCAGCCACCTAGACAATAGGCTGCTTTGTCAGGCTGGCCGTTGGTTCAAACAAAAGCCTCCCACACCTACCTCCCGCCCCCTCCCCTTCTCCCAGCCCTGCACCCTCCCACTGCCCTTGCCGGCACTGCCCAGCGATGTGGACACCTCAAGCAGGAAAATATTTACCTCAGACCTTTGCTCCAGACCGTCAATTGTTGAAAAGGATGTTTTAAGCACTTGATCGTTACGTAGCGAATTGATATACATATTATTATTGCTATTATTATTATTATTATTATTATTATTATTATTATTATTATTATTATTATTATTATTATTATTATTATTATTATTATTATTTTTACAGTAAACCCTCATTAGCACGAAGTCGCTTAACATGAATTGTGCATTATCACGAACAAAACTTGGGTTCCGGCAAGGGATTACAGTAATACGGACATTTACAGTAATCGGATAACACGAAATGTTATATTACAAACTCCAATTATTTCGGTCCCTTGGAATTCGCGTTAACGAGGGTTTACTTTATTATTATTATTATTATTATTATTATTATTATTATTATTATTATTATTATTATTATTACTATTACTATTACTATTACTAATACTGACTTAAGATATACTTCACTCTAATGGTGAAACATTTGATAAGAAAGGTCTGAATTAATCTAAAGTAAAATTTCGTAATAAGAATTATTAAGAATTATTTCTGTTACAAGCTGATACCAGTCAATACTGGGTTACGATTTTCCCTTTTTTGGTGTTTTCGCGTCAAATTGGAATAGTTTACTCGGGGTAACACTGGAAGCAGCTCCTCTAAGTGTCCCCAGTTTTAGAAGTAGGTTAGAATCAACTGCGTTTAAAGGCCTCCGCGAGGGACATAGTGTTGTGCAGTGTTTTTAGTATTTTCTGTATCTTACTGCCACCAGGTTATGCCCAATTGCAGAGTTAATAAATCGTATTTAATATAATACACAAATTCAGTGAGTTCAGAAGCACTTGAGTTAAAGCAAATGAACATGCTGAAAATAAAAAAGTAACCTCTAAAACTCAAACTGCATGAATCATACCTGACTAGATTTGATATTAAAAGAGTTGACTGTTCTGAAAATTGAGGCAGCACACGAAATTCTCCAGATAAACCACCCAATCGAGAAATATTGCAACGAATCGGGAAGTTTTTTGTCGACTGTCAAAATCAAGTGCATTACTTATTGCATAATAATGCAATTTTTTTGCAAACTGAAAGAAAAATGAATTAAATTATTTCAATAATTTGCAAATATGGCAAGCCATTATAATAATTGAAAAATTTAAATTAATTACTAGGTGTTTATTCGAAAAACTATAAAAATAAAATGAGGAAGCTAAAGCAGTAAAATCACTGCTACAACTAGAGTCAAGTGTATTTCTTCATTACTTTCATTATTGTAAAGCATTGATGGAAAAATAATTATTTTTGTGTGAAAAATTTCTGAAAGAGGAAACGTGATGTACACAAACAACATAAGAAATGAAGGATGGGATAAACATTTTCTAGAAGACGTTACATTGAATTTTGTAGGAAATAAATAAAAATGGTCTTTGAGGAATGTTACAGTGATCGTCGGTCGAGGTCCCAAGGGTCGTTCCATGACCGCTCAGCCGCAGACACTCTCGCGCATGCACACAGTGTTTGTCGTCTTTTCGCTTTCGAGAGAGGAATCTTTGACGCCAGACATCTACAAATTAATTCAGTATCTCTCATGCCCTTTCTACTTTCTCGTATACATACGTATATACAGGAGTAATATACGTAGTTAAGAGAAAGTTATGGAATGCTGCGGAAAATCGATTTCTATATTTCAACGGAAGTACACGTTTTGGGGTACCCTGATAAGGAAAAAGTGTTGTTATTTTTTCAAAACGTCCGTCCGTCCGTCCGTCCGTCCGTCCGTCCGTCCGTCCGTCCGTCCGTCCGTCCGTCCGTCCGTCCGTCCGTCCGTCCGTCTGTC